>VOMN01059480.1:0-17119 GCA_014899125.1 Orchestia grillus | reverse complement strand
TTTTTGTAACTTCAATAGTTTTTGAGTTATAGTTATTTGAAATTGAATTAACTTTTTTGAGACACGCTGTATATGTATCGCGGTTATGGAGTTTGAAAAACATTACAACGTGGAGAACCTATCGGATAGTCTTGATTCAGTAATAGCAGGCCGTTCAGCTATGCGGAAAATTACGTTATTTCCCATGCGATACACCGTAAATAAGAGGAAAACTCAAGGAACTAGCATCATCTGTCTATACATTTATGGCATATAGCCCGTGTTCTAGTGCATATATAATTAGTTATGTTATTAAATTTGTAATAGCCTCCTCTGAACAGGAAATAGTACCACCTCAAGTACGCGTAACGCTCCTCATTCTACGGCGCAGTATTTAAATTTCAGAGGAGTCCTTCTGTTTGCTTTTGAAACTGAATTTGCAGCAAAAAATAATGCTTCTGAAGTATGATTTGGATTCTTGAAGCGTCCTCGACCGAAGCCAATTTTTACATACATGAGAATGTTTGTGAACACATTACTATAAGACAGTCATAAGTTATGTTAATTCTTTCTTAAGAACTAACCGGGGTCTATTTTAATTCATCAGAGAGGTCTATTTTAATTTTGTTGACGCCACACTCACGAAACCAAAGCTACAGAGAACTTTTAAAAATAGAATAATTACTGAAATTTTTGCTACGCGATATTAAACTCCTAAAGGACACCCAAAAACCGTCTTGCTCTTGTTGGATTGAGTTCATTTGTCTGAATCTTCAAGAACTCTTTTTATGCCTTTGCTACGTACATATCTGCTATCTACATGTCAGAGAAGATATTCATGAAAATTTAGTGCACTACGCACAATGTGATGCGCACCTCTATAGACGCGTGCAACTGAGCAGTCAACTTGGACGTGACGTCATCAGCACAGCTGAAATTCTTCTTCACTTCAACAAAATGCTTTGAAAATTATAGGAGAAATTGGTCGGGTTTTCGGGAGCCCCACACAAAAGCGTCAATAAGAAGCATCGTAAATGGGAGCATCTTTACAAAAGCGACCCTGCCTCCACCCTAAGTCCCGTCTGCTGACATAATGCGCCGCACTTAATATTCAATCGAATCAATTCTCTATTTCCCCATTAATAGGACACTAATCGTGTTTTGATGCGCTAACCTTCTCGATATATTGAGGGGGCGATCGTAGCTACGAGCTGTGAAGGGTTGATCAGTGCGCATTACAAGCATGTGCGAATAAGGTTGTTGTAGCTCGATTATGTTAAGATACATTTTTTTTATTATAATCTCTGTTAATTCTTGAAGCTGCGCTGCACTTTTGTGTGTTTAAATTCTATTTAATCTCAAATACAGTCGAAACGTCAAACATAGAAAACTGTTGCACATGTTTGCAAGAGTTCTAAAGTACGTCTTATAAAGGAAATAATGTGTGTAAATGTTATTAATGTTTTCTCGTCAAGTTTCAGCATTCAGTACACTATATTTCAAAATATAAACTTGGACCTACGCCTCAGTTGGTGACGATTCCAAAAGGATAGAAGACGTTTGATTCATTGGAATAGTGTCCAATTTGACGAGCGAGCTGTTGATAAAATTCGTACGCCCGTTTTCATCGAGAGCACAAACTTGGATGACATCAGAATCTCAGGGGCCTCGCGTATCGATGCGAGACTTCGAATGGGAAGAATAAGCGAAGTCACCACCACCACCATGCGAGCCTCATTTCAAGTTGGCAATGCTTGATCAGGTGAAAACAAACTCGATAAGGTGAAAACAAACTTGATGAGTTGAAAATAAACATGATGAGGTGAAAACAAACTTAATGAGGTGAAAACAAATCGTGGAAAAAATTATTCGTAGCTCTGATGACCGCAGTTTCCTGCCCGGTCCGCCGGGATACCTCCAAGCTCTGGGAACACAATAGATGGGAAATGACGACAGGAACTAGCCGAGTGATCCATTCTTCGGCTTGCTACCCAAATCCTGTGCCGTCCCCGGGCGAAATTAACATCTCTTATTTTTATCCCATCGTGTTACACATCCCATGCATTTTCTCTCCCGCAGACTGAAATGATATCGAGGATATCAAGGTATCAAAGAAAGGACATCAGAAAACGGAAGGGACTTATGAGTTTGACTAGTGACGAACTGGTGCCAAGATGGTAGACTGAGTTAATTTAAGAGGCGACTCAGTGCGTCGGGAGAAAATCAAGTAGACATGAATGTAACAGACTGGGCTTCAGATTTTTTATAATTGCTGACAGGGCCCCTGAGAGCAGTAAGGGATGAGGAGCTCAATCTTCCTTCTCCGAGGGAGACACTCCGAGAGTACCTGCAAATCAGTTTAGCGCCCACCCGGAATCGATCCTGGGACCTCCTCAATAGAAGGCGAGCGTTGAGTACTGCGCCCCAGACACCCGACTGAGACTAAAACCAGTGCAAGTTCGCCCACGGCATGCTAACAACCCTCGTAAACCTATTATCCAAGATTTTAGATTGCATTTTGGGTACAATTCATGGATCTTCAGATACAGTAAGCGTCATGAAATACATTCAAGAAAGCGAATGCTCACGTTTGAGTCAATTTATTACCACAAGCGTTTAGCCAGTAAAATTACGCACATTGGTTTCTTAGTATAACTGTGTACAATCAACAGTTTAAACCTTAGCTAATAATGGGCACGAATAAGTTGCATGTCTGCCAGGGCATGCTATGTATGTTTTAGTGTGACATTGGCTGGGATGCTAGAAATTACTCGGCTGGCAGTGCAGTGTGAGCGGCATTTGATCACTCAGCTTTTCATCACAAGATGAAATGGTCACGTCACTTGATGTGAAATGTATTCTGTGTCTCGTGAAATGCACTCATTTAGTAATTTTTAATTTGTGCTGTTTATATAAATAGATATCGTTAGGAGTGTTTGAAGCCCAGGTTTTTCGATCAGAGGGCAGAATTATGGAAATAGCAATTAACATAATGCCCCCCAAAAAATTGTCGGTGAGTTCAGGTTAAATGTAATTAACACTTAACTATCAAATTACCCCAAAGGATTACAAGGGACCAATACCCAACCACGCACGAACATAATTAAGGTTTTAACATCTGAAGAAGCATTTCCATTGTTCTCAAAATGAACAGGTAATACTTACGCCAATCCAGTGCTAAACAGAAGAATAAAACGAACGAGGAATCCGTTGGACATTTTCTTACTGCCCCTTTGGCGAGGCGCGCCATTTTCTAAGACCGAGTTTCCTTAGAAGAAGAACTCGGTCGCTAGCGGCTCGGTGAGTAATTTACACCCTGTGAATGAGAGCTGTTCATCTCTGCGTACACGAAATTTCCCGTCATTTCTGCTGCATGGACTTGAGCTATTCGACTTGTTTTTTGTGCGAGTGATGTGCGAGCCCCAAGCACGGCTGCGTTATCAATGCAATCTTGATGATGGCTCCTTTCGTCCTGACGAAGACTTATGATTTGAACTTAGAAAGAAGGGCCACGACGCAAGCTTGTCCTCTTCAGAGACCATCTCTCAACTCGCAAGTGGACGGATTGAGAGCATCAAGGTTTCGCTGCGTTTAAAATTATTCACTTATAGGGTGATGATAGGGTGATTCCTGGAAGGCTTTCTGGGTCCCTGACGGCGGTCTGGCCCAGCAGCTCCGGAGCGCTGGGCTCTGCTGCAGGCTGCCCTCTGAGAGCGAGGTCAACGCGCCTGTGCTGCGTCTTCAGTTTTGGTGGGCATTTCAGTCCTTCATGACGAGCTCCGTCACTCGTAGCGTCCGTTTCTGGTCGTTGGATGCATTTCTGGTCGTGGGATGCATTTCTAGTCGTGGGATGCATTTCTGGTCGTGGGATGCATTTCTGGTCGTGGGATGCATTTCTGGTCGTGGGATGCATTTCTGGTCGTGGGATGCATTTCTGGTCGTGGGATGCATTTCTGGTCGTGGGATGCATTTCTGGTCGTGGGATGCATTTCTGGTCGTGGGATGCATTTCTGGTCGTGGGATGCATTTCTGGTCGTGGGATGCATTTCTGGTCGTGGGATGCATTTCTGGTCGTGGGATGCATTTCTGGTCGTGGGATGCATTTCTGGTCGTGGGATGCATTTCTGGTCGTGGGATGCATTTCTGGTCGTGGGATGCATTTCTGGTCGTGGGATGCATTTCTGGTCGTGGGATGCATTTCTGGTCGTGGGATGCATTTCTGGTCGTGGGATGCATTTCTGGTCGTGGGATGCATTTCTGGTCGTGGGATGCATTTCTGGTCGTGGGATGCGTTTCTGGTGGCGCGATATTTTTTCAGTTGCATGATATATTTCCGGTTGCATGGTGCGTTTCTTGCATTCCTGTAGGTTACATCACAAACATCCCCAGTGTCAATGACGTGGGTTACTTTTACACCCAGCCTAACTATTTTCCGAAACATCTATAATTATTTATACTTATCTGTAATTTTGAACCCCAATAATATCGCCGTTGGCTAGCTGATCATCAACGGGGGACGAAAAAGTTAGCAAAGTTATGAGTGATGGAGAAAATTTCGGTGCGTACGCGTTAGGCCTGTAGCCTTGCAGTGAACAACTTTACCTTAACTCTTCATTTAGCATCGGAGTTCACACACCATCAACACGTCCCTTGCAATACACACCTGGTGACCGACGAGGAGTTGAAAATGGTCGGTCTAGGGTAAGCTACAGAGTAGGAAGAAATAATTTCGTCATTACTGAGTGACAAGATTTATAGGAGTTGAAGTTCACGCTTTTCAATTTTATTTATCAACGGCCCTTAGTATTGCTGCAGGCGCTATGGGAGTGGTGTTAAGTGTTGGCTCAATGGGAGTCTCTTTCAGTCTCCAAGTTAGGATTGCCACTCACGTAGGTTTTCGAGCAGGCTGTATAAAAAAGAAAAACTTACTGTGACGTCAATTAAACTCTATACCTTTCGCAAGTCCGCTTGGGACTTAAACCAATTAATTTTGCCCAAAAACCTCATTTCTTGAAGCGGTTCACAAGCTTGCATTCATGGAGAAAAATCAAGCGAAATACTCGTACTTCGAAGACTCAGTGCAGTATAATCTTAGCTTTCTTCACATTTTTATATATATTTTGCAAAGACTCAATCAAGCGTCATGATCCCAAGCGATACAGCACAGTAAAACTGCCCGTTCATGCTATAGAACCAAAGATACACACGACTGATCAGACCGTGCATATACGTATACACGTTCGGCCTCGCTCGAAGTAAGCGTGGAGCATATAACTCCTTGATCCGTGGTCCCCTTTCCTACAGTAACTGTGGTTGGTCACTGCGCTTTCAGAACTTCGCATGTTTGTATTCGAATTTGGGTATATTTTTGATGAGGAACTTGTGCTGTGGCATTCAAAGGCTTAGATTTCAGAACTACGAGGTAATTTTTTCAAGTTCAATTGGGCTTTCGGTTTACTTCCCAAGCTTTCGGGGTCTCAAGCAAATGGCACTTTTGAGGGAACTAGTCACAAAAATTTGAACTTGCTACATGCTAATTGGGAAATAGGCCATGCTATGAGAGGGAAAGAAATATATGTACGCATGTAGGGTTGAACAAAAATTGAAGTGAGATAAAAAAAAATTTGTAGACGAGAAAAAAAATAGGATTTGCCTAACAATATGAATCCTGTTCGTCCCATATTCCATCAAATTATGCAGAATGTAAGGAGGGCAGCCGGAAATTTAATTTCATGTGAGTCCTTTGGTCTATAAGGCACACAAACGGTAACACACCTAAAAGAAAGGAAGAAAGAAAGAGAGAAAATATCGTTTATCCAGAAATAGCCCACAAACAACGCATGTTACCAATCGGGTTTTGAAGCAGTAAGAGGCTGCAACTTCAAAATTAAGTGTGGAAATCAGGACGAAACTTCTGATTCTAGTTTTTGATTGACTGGCCGATCGTTCAGCTTGAAATGATAAGTATCGAAAGTTAAACTAAAAACCAAAGTAATTGACCAAGTCTTTGTTTATCTACCTATTTATCTATATAATACGAAAACTCTGATGATCTTGCTAGCTTGCTGGTTGCTGGTTTGTAACCGTTCACATTCTTCAGAAATAACATAGGGCAAAAATTCAAATCTCATTTCTCAGTAATTAAACAAAGCTGTTTCCATCGTATCATGGTTACGGTTCATTGGGACTACAGTGAATTAATTATTCTCTTTAGCATCGGAAATTTGTTAGGAAACAATAAAGAATCCTTAGCGCCTCAAATGGGGCTTCTAAAGGGTGGCCTAACGGGTTACGAGTGGTCTAGTACACATGATGCAAGCGAGTAGGCTCCCTAGGACTTGGCTGGAATCAAAGCCGATGTTCGTTGGTGAAGAACCCTCTGTGCACACGCATTCATGAGACAAATGTATAGATATACACTTAAATCTGTATTTCTTTAAATATTGAATTTCCGGGTTATATTTTTCAAGGATGAAATCGAAAATTTTTAGATGTTACTTATTTACACACGCTTTCGTGTTGTTATACATACCTAGTTTCCAAGAGAACTAAATATTGGGAATTGAGAGATATGTGTCACAAGCGCGTATCTAACCTACAGAAGTATTAATTTTTGAAATAATACATTTTTCAATGAACAAATTAGATAAGAATAAATAAAGTCATCAACTATAATCAAATAAATTTACAATATTGAACTGTCGCGTAATAATTTTCAGAGAATTTCACATGTTTATTGTAGGAATTTTTTTATTGTATGAATATAGCGCTTCGAAAATTTATCTTGATCTAACTATATTTTCGTTTTCAACATTTTTAGGATATATGGTAAATAACAAGGAATTTACTAAACAAAGAGACAGTATGACTTCTATCATATTTAATTCTTACGAAAATAATGCCTAATTTAAGTGTTGTGTGCGAAATTGCCAATTCACCTTAGCGTTCTCAGTATATTATAGGTGAATTTTGGAATATCTGGTAATAAAAGCATGCTCGTTAATAATTTTAAACATTTTCCAGACAAAAACTATTAATACCGCATTATACCACCAAAAGCATTACTACATTAGTATGAATATAAGAATAAAAGACCTTCGCTTACTTTCCTTGCCCATGATCAAACTTGGGCACAGCGCCTCCCAAACTGCAGCCAATATGAAGAGAGTGTGGGGGGAGGGTTCACAACTGACCGGTCTGTACGGAGATGGTTTCGTAACATTGATGGGAACATGGGAGATGAAGAGTGTAGAGAACAGTCATGCTTTTTTGAAAATGAACACTTGGAAGCCATTATTGAACAAAATACACGTTAAAGTGTCAGAAAAATATCTCAGACTCTTGGTGTCAGTACTGCGACAGTCTCACGCCATTTGCTGACGATGTTATTGGTAAATTGTCCCAATTGTGTTCTAGGAAAATGAGGAGTCACATGATGCGAGGAAGGCATTACAGAAACTCATTGACTTTGGGTAAGAGACTCTAAATCATCCTCCATGTTCTCTTGAGCTTCCACCCACTGGCTACCATATTTTAGGCCCTTCAGTACATTTGAATGGTAAAATTTTCAGACCTAAATCAGAGGTGGCATTAGCTTTCAATGATTTTGCTCCATTACAGCCAATGAGTTTTTATCAAAAAGGAATAAATAATCTTGATCGATAGCAGCGATGCATAAATGCTCAATGTTCATATTTTGACTTATTCAAACACTTTTCCTGTCAATTTTCCATAGCAACCTACGTTTCTAAAATCTAATAATTGTCACGGTTTCACTAGTACTTAGCTTTTGATTAATGCTGCCTTCCAATAAGCCATGATTTTTTTCATCACACCTCTCACCGCATGAATAAATTCCTGCCCCATTGAGTCAAAGTCAATTTTCAATAAATTCTTACTCTTCACTAGATTATGCACTAAGAAGAACGGGCGTAAATTTGGTTAACATACTTGAAGAAACTTTAAGGTTCACATTTTACATTGAATTAGATAATTGTAGAGCATTGGTTCACTTGCCAAAGATTTCAAATGCACGGCTATCATTTTACACTAACCACCTCCACGGCTCCAGCGAACAAAAGTCCTGCTAGCGATCCATTACAACTTTCTGTGCCTCAACTTGAACACATACAACTTTCATTCTAATTGGATAACCGGTTGAGGAATAACTAAGCAGACTAAATTTTATAGAGTACCTTGGTTCACTTCACTGCTGAATGAACGCCTGATAATCAAAAGAGATATTCTGATGATCAGTTAACCTAAAATATAACATTGCCGTTGCACAATACACCCAAGAGGCTGTTAATCTCAAAAAACTCCCCATTTATTTACAAATTAAAACAAACTAACATGGCAATAACCAGGCTATGTACCAACTTGGTTCATGCTTGAAGAGGCGTAATCCATCGCAATAATATAAAAAAATCACCTATGCAAGGTACAGTTATAAGGCCGTCATCTTGAAAGAGTGTTGTCACAGAGAAGAGAATATAGAAAGCGGTCGTTGAAGTCTCCTTTGGTATGACACTTGAAGAACCGGTTAGCGACGCGCTTATAACCAAGGTCCAGACCTCCTTGCATTCTATTTGCTTTAGCTAAAGGAGTCCAGACACCGAGCGGTGGAGTTTGCAATGCAATTGATGCTAGTCCACTTGAAAGGCCGACAAATGATCCACGAGATTGGCGTTATTCTTTTATCCGAATATCGGGAAATTGTAAGTGCATGTTCTTCGTACAGGATATGGCATGTTCTTTGGACTTTTTAAGATTATACCCCAGTTTGAACCGTACGTAAAATAGCCTGTAATTGTTGGTATCTAGAGTACGATCAGCGATGTTCCTTCCGAGAAATGTCGCAACGCATGTATGTTCCAATACTTACGACTACCTGAGGGAGTTCAAAATAACATAATAGATTTTTAAGTATCTACAGTTCGTCACAAACGGGCTGAGCAAGCTTAGATAACCCCGAAAGTTTATCATAAAGTACGCATGCCAAGCAGTTACTGTCGTTTGATAAAACGCGTTGAGTAGATAGAAACGCAAATTTTTCCGAGTTCATCAACGGGTGGACGCGCTAGTCGTTGGCTCCAAAGCTGTCGGGTGCACAGAAGGGCTGCTCTCAAGGCACTTCGTACGCAGTAATGTTCGTATTAGTGCCAGCAACTTTTAAAGTTACGCAACTTGAAGAAAGAAATGTGTCATTATATTTGTTGTGTCGTGTTTAGCTAAAGTTAAGTATTAACTGGTCGACACCTAAGACAAAATACAAATTTTTAATATGTTATTGAGTTTTTACATTTGACGACTGAGACGGGATCTTAAAAAGAGAGCAGCTTGATAACATTGATAGCCCTCGTTCCCTGTTGTCATTTCTATTTTTGTCTTTTATAATAACGCTTAAAATTGAGTAAACCATTTCCATAAAAAATGCTGCACAACATTGATGTAATCAATAGTTCGATTTGTAATGTTTGGCAGCAGCTATTTCAATTCCCTGTCCTGAATTTGAATGTTTATACAGGGGTGGGGGGGGGCNAAGCCACAACGCTCGTACGCTGCAGATGCATTTCGAGTGGCAGTTGGGGTTAGATGCATGGTTGAGAATGTTGGGGACTCTATGAGCACTTTGTACAATGTTAACTGCCGAATGTTGAATGTGGAAGGCATCAGGAGAAATTAAGGTACTGGAGGCATGAATAATAAATGAAAGAAATCATGCATTTCTCAAAGCTCTTAAAGCTAAAATTTTGAAGGACTCAACAACATCATGAGAGAATTGTTCAGGGGCATGAAAGCCGATCCACAAACCTACAGAACTATTGTACATACTGATTTACTCTTGGACTCATATGTGAGGACCTCAAAACATCTGACAGATGTCATGAAAGTAAGAAAGCAGGAAAGAGCCATAAAGGGGCTACTATACCTGAAGTAAAATAGACAAGCCGTTAAAATATTATCAGATGAACATTTTTTTACCTTTAATGCTGTTTTAAACCGTCGCAATGAACAGTAAATTGTTCTATTACCTTTTGAAGTAAAAGGTATTTTCAGTACCAAGCACTTAACTCACGTTATTTGGTTCTGGGACTCGTAGCATCAGATGGAAAAAATGCCTCTACTTTTCATACCAGGGCCGGAAACAGGAGTAGCTGAAGTTTACATACCATAAGACCTGCGGAATATAGTTTTGCCTTGGCTAGAATCTGAATGCCCCAACGGTTATCATGTTTGGTCGTAAGATGGTGCTCCAGGTCGTACGGCAGAAAAATTAGAGAAATTCAGGGAAAACCACTTCCCAGGTTCTTGACCTTCCAAGTTCTGGCCTCCATCCACCCCAGACTCGAACCCCTTGGACTATATCGAATGGGGTAAATCATAGCACTCTACTAACAAACTTTGCATTTAAACATTGATCATCTTGAGTAAGTCCTGAGGAAAGAACAGGGCAACATGTCTAAGGACATCATCAAGAAGAGTTGCGACCCTTGAAGACGGCGTGTGGAGGTTGAGGCAAACAAGTAAAGGGTTCCCATTAAACAAATTGTCTCTTGATTTTACGGCAAACTTGTATTAAGACTATGTTTGTGTCAGTTGTCTGATTAATGTGAAGTAAACATTTTTTAATTTTTAAATGGTTTTCAGAGATTTGGATCCCCACCCTGTACGCTATTCATTGCCATTCGGAGTGCATCCACTAAATATTTGTAAAAAATTGCAGTAGCTTCTCGAAGGATTTTTTCGACTTTTACTCGCTACCACTGATGCGACACAAGCGAATCTCAGAAAATTCTCGCTTGGCAAGTCCACTTTTTTAGTACTTATTCACTTTTGGATTTTTTTTGGGACGTGGTGAGAGAATAACTATGTGCAATTGCAACCCTGATCTGACCATAGTGTTAGATTCCAAAATGGCTAATATAAAAACATGAATAGAAGAGAAATCACACAAGACTCGTCCGTAAATCGTTGGAGCTTTATGCCTGGCTGCTAGCCAACGGATTTTAAATGAAACTTAAAACGTGCAAAATTTTCTTCACGCACATAAATCTCTCGAGAAACGACCTACATGTTAAATAGAGCCGGTAGATATTAATTTACCATCCTGCGACACAATACTCATCCACTCAGAGGCCGACGACAATAGTATACCTACCTATTCAGTGCCGTACATTTTGTAAGCGTTCGTAAATATATTCCAGAGCAGGGTGGGTTGAGAAGCATAATTCAGAGCGGCGACGCAAACACGATTGTTGGCCAGGGCACGTAGCGGCGTGTGCTTCTCGGCGCCATACTTGGAGCTGGGCAGTCCCGTCATGAGTTACGCGCACGGGCCCTAATGATTTCTGCAACCCATGCTTGAAACTACAAACTTTTCGAGAGCTGGCAATTCTCAGCAAATTTCAGACAAGTGGGTTCTGCCTTGCCTTGCCAAACGATATCATCCATTGGGATTTCTTGGGTGGTTACGTACAATTTATGCAACTACGAGATGAAATGTAGAGTGTATGTTCTAGCTGGACACAGTGCGAAGCTCATAGATCATTTCTGTGCAGTCACTTCGAGTCATCCTCTCCATTTTAGTAAGGAGGATTCCTAGAAAGTGCATCACTGAATGCAAAAATTGAATCCATTCTTCCTTACAGTGATCGGTAATAAAATTGCTTCAAGTACGTAAAAAATGCTCTGAAAACTGAATATTAAAGCAGTAGGCCGAATACAAATAGATGCAACTTTATCTCAGCTTGGGGAACGTTTATTTTTCATAGACCCTAGCTTCTCCGAGTGGAGTTTTAATTTTAACAACCCGATGACGGACAGTGTATCTAAATATCACATGAACCGAAATGATATAATGTGACTGCCCGAACCACGTGATCCAACGACCACTTCGCAGGAGTGGCCAAATTTTACAACGCTGCTCGAGTGAAGTCGCCCGCACCCTCGTGGTTACCCTTCAGGGTCACGATGTTAATATATTTTTCAGATTTTCCAGTACGGTCCAAAATGCGAATCGAAATATTTTTTAAAGTACCGTAAACTTTTTCACTGATTTATTGTTCAATTACATATGTTGATTTGAAAGTGAGGTTTTTAGTCTTGCTGTATTTTTAAGCACAACTTCGGCATTCAGAGAAATTTCTGATGACCGACGTCGAAAGGTGTCGGCGTATCGAAGGAACAGGCGTAGCAATTGTCATATCTTTAATGGAAATGTTTTTGATGTCCGAGACACGATGAAGCGTGAGGGTTCCATCGCCTTTAACTTTCCGTTGCTGTCCCGCACGATGACAGTTAGCGTGCTGTTCCAGACATCGATGTTGTCATTTCATTTTATATATTAACTGACATAGACAACCGGTTGCCTCGTCTCATGTTGAAACTGTGACTTCCGAACATTCCGCATGAGGATGCACTATGTGATGGTGGAAAGCTATCACAGTAATTCACATTTTCTTGACATCAAATAAGGCTTTACGTCTGGTCAAATACTGTATCATAAATCGTAGTGCTTCACTGCCGGCGCGTTTCTGAACTGATTAGAATGTTTGAGTTTACAAAAAATGTGTGGGTTTCAACTCAGAACTCGAGGTTAGTGAATTTGGATTCTGTGAATAAATCGACTGGAATACAAGTTTCATGTTGCGTTTATGGCTGTAGAAATAATCAATTAATGATAGTCTTGCCAGTAGAGCTACGCAGAATATCACGTCAACATTTTTTGTGCCAGAGAACTGCGCATGGAACTAAATATTGTACAAGGCGAAAAAGGGTTTATTTTGAAAAACTGAACCATGGTCACTGGATTGTAACTGATTTTTTAACGTGCTTCGTAAGCGACTTGTTTCTGAATACATACTCGTTTCTTTCTTAGGTTCTTCTGCATTACGACCAGTACTTGACTGGTATTTCAGGCCATATTTGGCAGTCCGATCTATGAAGTTTCTCTGCAGTTAGAAATGCCTCGAGCAAGTGTGAATTCAGTAACATGTTCAATTTTTTACTGTTTTCTTCAATGACAAGTCTCATTTTTGCAACATGGGATGCCATGAACCGCCTCTTCATAGTTTTTACTTCCAACGAATGATTTATCCACTAATGAAATGGTTGGTGCGTCTCACCCTAAATAAGCCGCAGTCGTCCCCTCATAGAGCATTAGATCGGTTCCAGCAAACAATCACTCTACAGTCGTTCCCATATAGAGCGGTATCAACTTGAGCGAGCATCAAATTCCGAGGAAAATATTTGTGGCATAGGAAAAATAGAGAGTGTTATAAGCAGCAAGTAAAAAGATAGAGCGGTTGTTTTCTGGAACCGATTTAGCGCTCTATGGAGAAATCGACTGTATTAATGTTCTGTCATCCAGTTTGAAGTTAACGTGGTAGTGCGTTGTTCTATGCTCCGCTCATTTCATGCGAAACGCATTCTACAGGGCAACGTTGGACAGCGGTAGGGATTACAACTAGTTATTTTTGCTATACATTATCGCTTTTATAGCTTTGCAGATTGCTCCAGCCTGGTGCGCGTCACAGCAGCAGCAGGCGCAGCTGCAGTAGAGCACCGCCGCCACTGGGTTGCTGTATTAAAAGACGTGAAAATCATAAAAAGCGGCGTAGAAATTAGTTAACAGTCAGGAGAGATTAATATTGTACTAATATTCCCATCTGAATTATAATATAAAAGTTCATCAAGATGCACATATCTATGCAACACATGTTAATATGTATTATGATTTATATTGTCGTGTAAATGTAAGCAAATTTTTTCAACGAAGGGACACGCCTCAAGACCCAACGTGCTTCTCAACAATTTCTCGCTCGGAAGGTCTTTGGAACGAAGCAGTCAAGTGCTCCCGACCGGACCAGAGCCCCCAGAACTAATAGAAACATCAAAACGAGGTGGCGACAATCGCCTCCATTCACAAGTCCGTCCAGAAAATATGGGTCCAGCAGAGGCTGAGTTAATGAGACCAGCCGAGAGGAAATCGAGGCCGGTCCACTTCGCCTTCCAGGTCTTCCATTGCGGCCGAGGGTGGCCAGGTCTCTGGCTGTGCAGTAGCGCGGGTTTGAGGGGCTACCCTTCCTGGCACACGTAAAAGACGGCGATGTTGGCTCAACATTCGCTTCTCAAAAAGTTGTTCATGTAGCATGTTAACTAAAAGGTGTTTAGAAGTCTTTAACGTCGCGCTGGATTCACCAATGGAAATATTTACTCATGGGTAACTATTCACTGCATGATCTATGCGCCAGAGCTTATATTTTTTTAATCATTCAAACACTCGGAGAAGTAAAAGCCGCTATGAATCTTTAAATTATCCAGGCCGTCAGATGGACATGTGAGAAAATCATTAAAAAAAGTTTAAGTATAATATATTTAGGGAAAAACAATAATTCCATGCTACCAAGGAAGCGTTAGCATCGATTAAAAATGCGAAATATATAAAGTTTTTTCGCACTCAAACGTTGTAGAAACCAAATGGAATAATAATTTGAGGGTAATAAATTTTCAGCAAACTCGTAGATAGAATTTTGCAAATCTGAAAGTCTCTCACCTTTTAGAACATTCATTTTAAAATCACGATCTCTTAAATTTTCAATGCACCTAGTCTCGTAAACACAAGACTTATTAAAATCGACAAACTCGTTTTTTCTGGAAAACTAACATTTCCCGTGAAGCTAGCGGTGTGACACACACACACGGTAGATTAGATATAACCATAGGAGCTGAAGTAGGTAATGGTTCCATAACTCCTAAACACGACATCCTTTGTTAAGAGTCCTTAGTGCTAATGGGCCCGTATTGCCTGCTTGGCGGAGATGCCACTCTGATAAGCGTCCAAACGCCGGCGTTACGATCTCGCGCACTTACAAAACGCGTCGTAAAACTGGCCGCCAAAACGGGGGCGGCCGATACCGGAGCTCAGCGACTGTGTGTATAAGGTCGTAATAAAACTTTGTTTCACTTTGCTGAAAATTTACTCTTGGCCTTGGGATCCCCAGAAAGTAAAGCGCCTGAATCGGAGAAAAAATTAATTATTATACTTAAAATGAACATCTGTTCGATAGTACATAATGTTAATATTGACTTGATGTAAACATATTTTACTCTACAGACGAGGTTTCGATTGTCTAAGGAGTTCATTAAAAGGTTTTGATGTCGATCAACCCAGAATTATCTCAATTGTAGTTCACGGTTGGTGAATTTTAATTCGAACGATATTTTGGAGATTGTCGAGCATGATTGGGTTTGGAACGTACAAAAGAAGAAAAGTGAAATAGAACTATCAAATCCGTTGAAACACTCGTGACCCATTTTCTCATTTATGGCTTTAAGCTCGTTTTATCTAACCTTGACTGTGGGGAGCCCAAGAGCAAAGTGCGATATCAAGCAGTTTTGGGATTTCCTCACTACGACTGAACATCGGGCAAACGTGAGTCGCTTACGAAAATTGTACGTTAACGTCAAGTCAAGTATGTTTCTTCCTCCGTCAACGCAGAAGGGTGTGAGATTTCAGCTTGATGATGCAAGACAGAAAGCTTAAACGTGAGTTATTTCAAATCGATGTAAGACACAAAATACATACATTACTTTGTACAGCAACTCCACTTTTCACACACTTTTTTTAATTCTTCATGTGAAACGTAAATTTCTTAAACTCGATAGCAATTCGATTGTTCGCCGGGGTTAAATTGCGTCATGCAGGCACTTTTGTACTACTGAAATGATCACCCATGGCCTAACCTGAATATTTACGCCCACAGAATGTTCAGTTACTTAACAAACTTTATTAATTGCAACCCATTTGACATACAGTACATCGCTGGGTATTCAATTCCTTATAACTAATGAATGTAAGTGACGGGGACCTTACGCTTCTTTTTCCGAGGGAAGCACTCCGTAGCTCCGGAAAAATCCGATTGCTCCGGCCGGGAATCGAACTGTTACTTCCCAGTTACGAGTGGAACTGGGTACCAATGCACCATGGGGCCCTATACTATGGTAACGAAGAGATTTATCTATCTATAACTTAGAAAAAATTGATCGCTCCAGCTATATGATTTTGATAGACCGTCGGACAAAAGCCTGTGAATATTTTATGTTAAGAAAAGAAATCATAATTTAAATTACTCTAAAACATTCTCTCCGTTTTCAAGACAGACTACTACTTTTGTTTGCTTTGCCACTCCTTTGGGTTAAATTTTTTGAAAACTTATTCACTGCTATTTTATTAGCTTGACATTTGGCTGTATCTTGACAAAATGAATAAAAAGATTTTAGAAATTCATCACGTCATTCCACTGTGAGTGAAGGTAACGTTACGATCGAGCTAGAAATGTTTGTACCTCACCGATAACAATCTCATGATCTTGCCTAACCGATAACAAACTCACCATTTTATCTCACCGAAAACAAACACACCATTCTATCTCACCGATAACAAACATACCCTCTTACCTCGCCGATAACAAACTCATCCTCTTGCCTCACAGATAACGAACTCACCATCTTGCCTCATCGATAACAAATTCAACATCTTGCCTCACAAATAACGAACTCCCCATATTGCCTCATCGATAACAAATTCAACATCTTGCTTCACAGAAACGAGCTCACCCTCTTGCCTCATCGATAACAAATTCAACATCTTGCCTCACAGATAACGAACTTACCATTCTGCTTCAGAATTCACACCCTCTACACGCACCTGGAAAACAACACGCGGAGGAGTCAGCAGGTACCATCCTCCGTCGGTTGTACAGCTTTCGAACCATTGCCTCGGGCTCAGCTGAGCAGGTCTGCACGGAAATTCTTTCTACTACTCCCCCTTGGATTCATTGTAAAAAAGAGAACTCTTTCCCTTCGCCTGAAAATTTTTACATCGGCACTGAGGTAATTTGCTTGAAAAACACAGAGCAATCACAATTTTTCTGGATTCTTTTTTCGGGTCGATGTTCGTAAATGCCTCGGCAGGTACACTACGCACGACGCTGGCTCTGTTGTCCGAGTTCAAAGCTTCGAGTTCTGCTCTGTAGGTTTTTAAGAGATTTTGATGCCATACATGAGATGGAAGATGCTACGTATTTGAGAGCGCATGCGTTTTTCCAAGCCACTGCACAAGCTGAGTGATTCCTTA
>VOMN01059468.1:0-10852 GCA_014899125.1 Orchestia grillus | reverse complement strand
GTGTAGTGTAGCGGTAGGGTAGTGTAGTGGTAGGGTAGTGTAGTGGTAGGGTAGGGTAGTGTAGCGGTAGTGTAGTGGTAGGGTAGTGTAGTGGTAGTGTAGTGTAGTGTAGTGTAGTGGGAGGGGAGGGGAGGAGAGTGTAGAGTAGTGGTAGGGTAGTGTAGTGGTGGGGTAATGGTAGTGTGCGAAGCAGATTTTCTTCATGCTAAACGTCCACGAAATTAGGTCTCACGCTGGTAATTATCGGACGCACCTACGCACTGTAACTGGTATTACAGATATTTGGAAGAATTAAATAATCCAAAATTAGAAAGAGAATCTATCATTTCTCGGACATGGTGAAGAACTAACTCCTACCAGGCTTATATTACGACCACCGTGGCTAGGTTTTGTTCTAATATCTTAAGACAATATCTTCCAAGAACTCACGTTTTCTCGGCTTTGGGCAAAGCTTCTGCCTCAGCGACGTCATCTGTAGCGCTGCTTAGCTGAGGATTCTCCTGCAGGTACTCCAGTAGCTGAGCTCGGAACTCGTGTTTCAGAGGCACCGGCTCTACAGCATCTTCCAGTAGCTTCTGCTTCTTCACCGCCTCATCCAATGTGAGGCCGATCCATTCCGCTTCGTCTGCCTGCAAAACCACAAACGAACTGATTACGGCGGAAATCTTTTAACCTTATGCGTGAAACACAGGACAGGTTCTACGTTAAACATCGGAGAGAATATGACGTGTATGCGCTAGGTAGAACAAAGTAGCACTAAATGGAGAATGCTTACTAATGAGCCCTGTCTGATGGTGCTCGGTACAATCTGACGCCGTAGATATAAACCTGCAAGAGCTGCTGAACCCTTCAATTGGGAAATTGACCATTGGGATTCCTAACGAAGCATTTAATGCGTCAAGGCCGATGTAACATCATGGTTTCACACATCGACTCCAATTACCTCAAAGCATCCAAGGTGCTTTGTTAGTATTGTTTTTCACATTCATTCTAGAAATGGCAGTAGAAATTCAATTCAAATTTCATCTAAACGTTCAATTTGAAAAAAAAAAGATTAATTTACAGTACATCAAAACCTCAGACCTTTTTTTGGAAGGCTTCATAATTACTCTCTGAAGTCACTATGCGAAGTGTACAACGGAACGGAAACCTGTTCACACTATCTTCTGTTCTCAAGTGAAATTATATAATTGATTAATAAAATTTTAATGAATTGTACGTTTACACTCACCACGAGAAAAACAATAGGTAGAAATCACACCAACATCTGCTTGGTTATAGGACTAAATGCAACCAGAGAAGCTGACCTTCTGCAGCGGTAACTTGGACTAAAATTAATAATGCCTATTAGCACACGGATTCATCCGAAGCAGGTAAAACCTATTTAACAAAGAAAAAATAAGTTTAGAAAGGTGCAGCTCTATTTCACCATTATTTCAGGGTCATTAAAGCATTTACCCTCGTAACTTAGGTCCTAGTCCACCGTACTGTTTGATAACTTTTACGCGTGGTGCATTGCGCTAGCATATTACATTTCTTATTTAATTAGCACATTGTACAAAATTGTGTTTTTTTTTTTTTTGCNAGAATGACTTGGGCAACTAGTGGATACTGTCTCGACGGGCCTCAAAGAACGAACCTGTTTCGGTGAGCTCGTTCGCCTCCACATCAGTGTATTACTGACTACACTTTTTTACTACATAATTCTTTGCTGATCACTAACGCACTGGCACAGAAGCTTTTATCCCCTAAATGAAGCTCTAATTTCTGTATTTCAACGAAAATATAGTTCACATTTACCGATTCTTTTAATAAAAAACGCAGCTAATGAGAAGAATGTCACAATGCGATTATCATAATTAAATGAGCCTATGGTGCGACAATTTTTAGCGCACTGGTCTAATAGTATGGACGAAGACAAGCGAATAATAAAATTCGCAGTATACAGAATATGGCGCTAAAACAAAACCTTCAAGATTGGATATTTTGATACTAAATCTAACCTTACTGACATTCGATATTTGTAATGCGTTCTAGTCGTAAGCAATTAGCTTCATTACTTTGTAACGTAGCAGGTATTATCTACGCAGCAACGGGTATTTTTCCGAAGTTCGCAGCTATGTTTGACGCTAGAAACACTCAATTATTGAAAGTCTAGTTTTACACAATTCGAATCACTTCATTCCCAGAAATTTCCTCAGGGCCTTATAATAGTATAGTACTATTGAAATCAAAGAGATAAATCAACTCCGTACCGTACGTTTTACCTCGTTGACTTCAACACGTGTCAATTAATTACTTCCTCTACAAGTGAATTTTTACACTTCCAAAATCAGAACTCACATAAGTTACTAGGCACGCCTGTGATACAATACAAGAATACGACTTTTCACCAATAAAAGAGAGCATCACAGTTACACACGACAGTACACCTGGCCAAAAGTTTAATTTACATTACTCGGCCAAAAAGTTTGAGGTATCCGGGTAAAATGTAGATGTAATTCAATCTATTTATACAGGTTTCCTCACAAAAAAACTGAAGAATATCAATACATTAGTAGTTGCATTCGGTGTCACTTGTAGTCAGTACTGCATCTGCTCTCTCCCTCAGAAGTATGAAAAATTCCGCTGGAAAATACTACATAGCAACAAGCCTATATCTCCGACGAAAGACAGGTTATAGGTTTGCACCAGGCAGAGAATTCTACCAGAACAGTGTCTCAAATGATGCCTATAGGGACTTAGGACTGTACAAAAACAATTGCTCAGTGGAAAAGATGGAGTTATTCAGTGGAAATAATGGCAGAGCTAAAATTTTAATGAAATTCTTTGTAGCGATCGGTAAAAGCCAATCAGTGATGAAGTGTTCAGCACATGACAAGCACGTTCAACAAAGGTCTTGACAAAATTTCTGCTCGCACTATGCGCCGAGAATGGAAGGAAATGGGTACAAGGAACACCGCTGCCACCAGGAAACCATTGGTAGGTAAAACTACAGTAAAATTAATCGAACAAAATGGTTCTAATTTGCGAACGACTACAAAAACTAGACTGTAGAGCAATGGAAACGCTTCCTACAGTCGTGTGAATCGAGATTCACCTTGTTCCAGATGATGGTAAAGTTAGTGATATGGAGCGGGCTCATGCAGCTTTGAATCCTTCATGTAGCGCCCCGACAACACAGGTTTCGGACAGGGCGGGGGGAGAGGCAGTGTAATGATTTGGGGGTGCATGACATGGTCGGGCTTGGTTCGGCAACCTTATGCAGCAACAAAATGAAATCTCAGGATTATTTGGACATTCTATGTGACAAAGCACACCCATCTATGGATTTTTATTTTCATGATTCTGGTATTTTTCAAAACAACAACGCTCTTATCCACCTGTCTCATGTAGTGCGAGATAGCTGGAGAGATCACGAAGGATCGTTTTCTCATATGGAATGGCCTCCTCAGTATCCTGATGAAGCAAACATCTACATGAAGCAATCGCAAACGTCTTCTATGTAAAACCTTCATTTTGAAATTTTCTATTAGACACAAAATTACCATTCAGGTATCTTCATATTAGTATCAACAACATTGACGTATAAGAAGAATTTCAAACGTAAGTCCTACTCGCAATAACTAAGCTATACACAATGATCATCACCATCTTTCAGATTCGGTGGAATCCCAGCAAGAATAACTGAAAAATGTTAATTGAACAGCTCTGAAACTAACCATGCCAAACCTTGTATCCGGACCCAACCATCACCAACACTATAATTCCGAAAACGTACATGTACTTGATACGAGCTGATGCACGCAGCAGCTATGCGCTTCAACTACCAAAAATACATTAGAGAAAAAAAACAATTACTAAACTTTAACCCTTTTTAGAAACGCAACGCATTTTTACAATAATTATACATCCAGAATTCCCTCACAATCACAAAACAGAAAGATTACTTACTGGAATGATGAATTCTTTGTACTTTTCGGTGATCTCCTTCTTCAACTCGGGGTCACTGGGATACAGGGTCTGTCTTACCAATGAGAGAAGCATTTCCTTTTTCAACTTGAAGCCCAGAACTGAATTAATATCAGCATATGGAGTCTGTAACACAAGCAGAAAACAAATTTTAGACACACGGTTAATATGCTTTAAAGGTAGCAAGCACAAGTTACGAGACTGCACGAACAGATACGGTAGAACGTCTGATATTTTGCTAGGCCATAATACTACTCATGGCAGGTCCAACCCACTTCTTCATACGTATATGGTCTTCCAAAATGAACTTCGAACTTAAATTGGGCGACACATCAGTGTCCTGAAGTTTGAAGGCATGGTTTTTAGTTCCACTATTTTTCAGAGTATTTATACGCGGTGCGTTATGACGAATACAATTGAACAACACGTGTCTGCATCGTGAAGATACTCCATTTAAATTCGGCGCTCTTCATAGAACATTCTTAATACTCCACGATAGCTTCTTATTACTTAGAAGGTTGTCAGAACTCTTCGCTGAGGGCAGTCCAGCGTTTGTTAGATCTGTTCCACAGGATAAAAACCGAGCATTCAGTATCGGTTCCCTCGTACCGAAGAAAGAAATCACATGTACTCAAGCTGGGCCAGTACACGTTATGGTGTAAGACCGTGAAATCAACCTAACTTTTCACTCCTGCACCCAGACTCATCAAGTAAGAGAACAAGACCTGTTCCACACTCAGGCTGTATCAATTGCTACCACTCACTAAGCTAAGATGACCAGCAAAAGCCTGGCCAGAAAAGGTAACTGACATTAAGCTATTAGATAACTATTTCCCCACAGTATAGACGCAATGAATTTCATTGTCACTGAAGTTACTGATACAAAACAAATTGAGATTAAGCATTAAAAATTGCACTCGCAATAAGAACTCAATCACTAACTAAAATTAACAAATAAATTATTGCCGTAGATGCTACCATTGCGAGATGGTACTAGTGTTTTATTATAAATTAAAATGACACCACAAGAGAAGAAAGAAGAGAAAGATATCAAATATACACAAAATATAAAAACTGATACAAACAGCTGAGCTCAGATTTTATACAAGAAAAAGAGGAATGTGAATCTACAATCAGAACAAACCTCCATCCAGACCGTTGGCACACCCCAGCTCTGATCAAAATTCATGACGTCATTCTATTTTTTGAAAAATAACCCAACAACCGGCGCTTATCTTCAAATGTTAGCCTACACTTGTACCTTCAACAAGTAGTTGTCCAGCCCATAGTTCTTGTCAATGAGCTTCAGAGCTCTTTCTGTCACCACTAGCTCCATGTATTTGTCCAGAATTTCCGAGTACACCACAGATCTCAGCAGCGATGGCCACCAGTACCTCGAATTCTCTCCTTTGTACCTGCAATTGGTAAAATTGATTAAACAAGGTTCCTAATTAACCGAACTCTTGCCTACATATCTAGAGAGTAACCAGCCCAGATGTCATATTGCCTATGTTATGAATTTAACGATTATTAGCCCTGTGTGCCCATTTGTGCACTGAGGAAAGAAAATTTGTGAGTATGTTTAATGACATTAGAAATGAAAATTATAGGAAAACTAAGTACATCATTTATCATACTCATTTTGGTTACTATTTGCAGCTAATTTCTAGCATCTAGAAGAAGCTATTTAAAAATTTTGTGATCATAAAAAAGGTAACCAACAGAAGTTGCAAAATTACTCGGGTTAATCAAGACAGAAAATTCACTGGTATAAACCTAACTTTCAGAACAGCATCAGTACCATTTCTTCTTTTTTTAAATAAAAAAAACATCTGTACATTGAAAACAAGGTTTCAATTTGGAATTCGTATACAGGACTTCTCTCAATGCAGTTGCACCAACAGCTGTTTCACAGTTTGCAATACGCCATGGGTGAACTAACCATCCCTCCATAAACCATTGGTGCTACTCACCATTACTAGTGTTAATGTGAGTAACTTCAGAGTTGTTTGTCATTTTATGATTGAGGGGGTTGCTGCTGAAATTGTTTCAGTAAAATTCAATCTTGACTTCGACTTTCACAGTTTTACTTTCCCCTATGTCAACTTTGTGATACTTTTGTCATTTTAGCATATCATTAATTTTGCAACAAAAACAACTAAGAAATTCAATTCAAATTTAATACCTATAGCTTTGTAGTATAAAATACGATCAGAGACAGAGATCACACCAAAGAGAAACATTTGAAGCCCATACTTTGCACTAGACTCAACACAAAAAGATACATTTACTCAAAGTGAATTCCTTGACTATGAATATCAACGAAGCAAAAAGAAAATTAATTATTATTATAGTGAAAAACAGTGATGCGTTGGGTCCAAAATTTGTGCTTGCCAAACAAAAAAAATTACTAACAGAGGAAAATAGGGGAGAACAAAGACAATCCTGTGAGCAAGAGTTTGTCAAGATGATACTTAAAAGCACCTCTTGGGATTCTAAAATTGGGCATAAAAACGCAAAATATCATGAACTACAACTTGTATACCTGTAGCAGGTAGGCAAGAATATCTTGGACGCATTCATGTCTCCATAGTATACTAAGATGCACTAACACAATTAGAAATCTCCCATTAAACTTGCTCAAGAATCCCATAGAACTATCACAGATTTTCTAGTTTTCAGAATATACTGAATAAGTTTCTCTTTCAGCTCACAATGTAGGTAGTCATTGTAGCATAATACTTAATGAATATCCAAGTTTAAAGAATACACATCTAGTACTAGTACTAATGAATATCCAAGTTTAAAGAATACACATCTGGTACTGCTTGCATATAGACAGATCTAAAATTCATTTGCTGAAAAATTTGTACTTGAAATGAGTATACAGAAATTTTTTTTTTACATGTCAAGAACAATAGCTGCCACATAGCATCTCAGTCTATTGTGCACATTAGCTCCAGGCAAGAGTGTAGAGCAGGAGAGACCAATTTGGATTTGCTTAGATCATGTGTGAATGCATATCAAAAGTTGATATTTTTATTCAAAGCTCAAAATATCTCAAACATGCAAACCTACAAAAAAAACAATATTACTGAGACTTGTGGATGTGCTCCACAAAAAATGGCAGGACAAATGATAAGATGCCCTCTTATTTCATTGACAGTAACTCTGACACGAAACTACGTAATTTTCAGGACCACTGATACAGACTGCCTTAGCTGACAGTCTCATTATTAGTTTAGAAATATGGGCCTGGGAATTTTCTCTTATCTAAATCCTTAAAAGCGTGACAAAGAGACGGCTAGACTAAACAAGCAACACTGCGCTATCATTATATACAGAGATAAAGAGACAAATGTAAGCATATTGATATTTAATTTAAACTGAAAATAGGCCACAGGAAGAGTTCACAAAAAAGATAGCTACAGGAGCTATGATGATGCAGTCAATAAAACCTACTCATGCGAGAGTAACTTCTTGATGAATAGCTAGTCTTGCAGTCACATCAAATGCCTGGGTTACTTCTTTATCAATAGCTAGTCCCGCAGTTACATCAAACACTGAGTAATTTTTTGATCAATTACCAGTCTCACAGTCACATCAAACATTTGATAATTTTCCAATCAATGAATAGAACCACAGTCCCATCAAACATTGCGTAATTTTCTTATCAATAGCTTGTCAGTCACATCGAATGCCTGGGTAACTTCCTGATCAATAGCTAGTTCAAAATTTCAAAATTTTCATTCCAAACTTCAGCAAACTCTAAAAATACCATATATTCTAATTTTTTATATCAAAGTTTTTATTGTTTACAAATAACCTTTTGCCATACAAAGTTTGTATCAAAATGATTATATTAGAATTAAAATTTTCATTTTTCTCTAACTAATCAGCAGATTTTATAGTAAAATTAAGTAATTTTCTGATAATTGGAAGTAAAGCATAAATTTTCAAACTAATAAATCATTGTGTGATAAACTCTGAACCATCTGCTCCGTATATTTATAAACTTGATATAATATTCTCCTTTCCTGCACCATTTTCAGAAAACAGTATTTTTACTCTAGAAGGACCAACTTATTTTCCAACTAGACAAAACATTATGGAACAAACATTCATATTTTATGCACTTGAAGATTTTCAATTTAGTTCTTGAGACAATTAAAATTCAGGCCTAAACTGTATTAATTCAAACTTTCATTTATTGTTTCACCAGTGGAATGCTAGGTGCTCTATGTTGAAAATGTCATTTCAAGACAACTAAAAAAGGAAATCAGAATTGCAACAGACTTTTAAGAAATGAACAAACCTGCCAATGTGATAGGCGCCTTTGATGACACCCTCACCTCCCCAGAGACCGTCATTACAGTTTTCAGGATACACAACTTGAACTTCATTGTTTTCAACCAACGTTCTGTAAAGCAAAAATTATATTAGCTAACAAAAATAGGTATCAAACTACAGAAAAAAACAAACGATTTGGATCCAAATTGAAAAATTACAAATTATGCCCAAATGCACAGCACCAGCTTCTAAGTAAAATAAACTTCAAAATATTCAAACTTTAATGTAGAGTAGTTCTTTCATCACTTCACTTAGTATGAACAAATATTTCATTACTACATTAGATATGAACAAATTTTCATTACAACACTGGACAAACAAATGTAACTGTAAAAATGTAAAACAACCTAAGCAGAAAGAGCTCACAACTTCATAAATGGTTATTCAACTACTATTGCCAAGTTCACACAATAATGGAAACACGACAAAACTTATTAAGAGATGCAGTAAATGAATTACTATTATCCCGAAGATTCAAAGAAATATGTGCAGAAAGGATGATCTCAGAAAGCACTATTTTGTTTTAAACTCTTTCAACTCAAATGAAAATTAGATTATACAAGTTTTCCTAATTGTTACTCTTTAGACATGTAAAATGAGGCATTGAGAATAAACTTGTGTGGGCCAGTGTAACACATTGACTTTGCAGAAATGCGTCATTGTTAGTATTTAATTACTTACGCCTAACAAATATAAACTCACACTCTTTCCTGGCATTGACTGAGCTTGAACACTTCTGTAGGAGGATCATAGTGGACTGCTTCTTTCTTGCCATGCTTCCATTGCCAGTAAAACTGTTTGTAGTGCTCAGGCAATCGGGATGCATAACTCTCATCATTGAAAACTTTGAGCATTAGCCATGGTTTAGTGATCTGAATTAGTTTTCTCTCATTTGTCATAGGATTTAACTTAGTAGGCACTACATAGATAGATGGCTTTAATTGATTAAAAAAAAAATTAGCCATGGCAAATGATTTACCCTAAAAAAAAGTATTCAAGTCCTGTAGATATTCAAATCAAAGATATGAATTAAGAACATATCATGTAGAATAAATAAAACTCACCATCTCTTCAAATTTAAAAAAGTAAAATGAGCTGATCATTAAACATGAAGCCTAGAGATCAAGTTTGCCAAGTGGGAAGGTGTAAGGTCCAACTCAAACTCTCGAGATACCAAGAATTACACTTCGGACTCCTAGGATTCCGAAAAGTCTAACTGACTCAGAATCCTAGAACTCTAAAATATATAATTCCATAATTACAAAACACAATTCTTATATTATCCTTGATAATTTTTAATGGTTGAAGTTTATTTATTAAATACATAAATTCTTCATGAAACATGATTTTCTTTTAATTCATACTTTGGCTACTCAATTTCTTTCTTTCCTTATTATTGGCTATATTAAATGGAACATTGTAACAGATACAAATTATTATAGACTATTTACTTGGCAATATTTAGTTACTCTTTTTTTAATTTCGGTCCATAATCTATAATGTAGACCTACATATTTTTTCATTTCAAGCATCACTAATATTTTTATGTAATTTCATTAATATTTTAGTTATGATGTATGAGTATAGATTGCTAGATATTATTAATTATAGTTTTCATAATTTATTTTTGCAATACTTTGATAATGATTGATAAAACAATTGAAATATGCAGGGAATATAAATGAATAGAATCTATGAGCCAATATTAAATATAATTTTGCATAATTAACTTGCATTACTAATTCCAGTTACAGACAGTGTGCACCACATATTAATCTATCTTGTTAGATGTTAGCTTTGCTTTGTGGACAAAAGGGGAAAAATGACGTCAAAGGATTAATAATAATAATAAGTCAAAATATAGCCCATGGGTGTTTGTTTACATAGCAGGTAAAAATAAATAGACAAAGCTTGTTAAAAAATCACTTAATTAGATGCCACAGTCAGATAAAAAATTCGACAGACTCAGACTCCACAACGCCGCTTGAACTGACCAGGCGCACAAACTTGTCTTCATGACTGAGAGGATCTTGGATTCTACCTATAATCAGTGGATATAATTGGAAACTTTTAGGCCTGGAGTAAACAATTTCAGTAATCTTGGTAGATTATAGGCATTTGTTCACATTTTTAAAAATAGTCTGGGTTACATTTTGGGTAAGCCATTGCACAGAGCATTCTATTTGCCACACAGCCTACATTTTGATTTCAATGGACATAATTTTTTTCTGAAAGGCAGAAACAAATTTTTGAAAGGTTTCAAAGCATAGAAAAAGTTATATTGAAAAATATTTCAACTCTTCTCATACTATTAGAGCATAATGGTGAAAACTTGGTAGAAATTTGAGTAACATTTTTACACATTCTGACTACTGGTATTACCATTACACATTATGTAAAATTAACAAAACAAACTTATCCTTATCTAATACAATCTAAATGTAACCCTAACCATAGTAAGAAAGCACAGGAATGAGAGATACAGTGGGTCAAATAAGTATTCGTAACGTTTGAGAAAAAGTGTATTTAT
>VOMN01059467.1:0-10523 GCA_014899125.1 Orchestia grillus | reverse complement strand
TCAGTATGGATCCTGGGCGTCCCTTATTTTTATAAATAAGTTTTAGTATTATAAAGATAGATAGAGTGTGTTTATGGATCGCGCTGTGCAGAGCTCAGCAGCCTTTCAGTATCAGTTTTAGGAGTGGGTGCAAGCGAGCAAAATTTTGGGCACCTCAAAAACAAGCCTACAACACAAACTGCGTCGGTCATTCTAGCATAAAGAATTTGCAGCCATATCGAATAAAATCATTCAACAGGAACATAAGAATTTTTTTTGGACAACTCCAGGGTGATGCACAGATGATGGACCACCCTCCAAATTTTGGCTCTTAACTTGAGTTGGTAGATGGTTTCAAAATACAGTACTTACTATGAAACTTACTGAATGGAAAGGATCCATAATTACACTTCCACCGTAAACTCATAAAAGTACGGGATGACGATGCTAAAGTCTTGTTTCACTTGTTATATATAATAAAGCAGAACCACAGGCAAAATTGGAAACTATCATTTCTTCAAATTAGGATTCATTTTCCTGCTCGTGAATTTGATGCTCATATTTCACAGAAACGGGGAATGTTAAGGAGAAATATGGAAGCTTTAAATAAATTTGGACGTGCGGCCGTGTGTACACGATAGAGGTATTATGCAAAAGTTGTGAGTAGTTGCAGTCTCGACTTATAAAACAACGGTGGTCATTTGAAGGGAGTATCAGAGCGTCCCCAGAGCGAGTACTGCGTTCGTCGCTTGCTGTTTTGTCCGTACAGAAAAGTAGAACGAAAAATTCTGTTACACTTTTATTCCTTTATAATTTTGCTAAAATAAGTGGATGAAATCGGTCATTTTAAATTAATTAATTCGCACTTTTTAAGTAAAACCTTTGCTGGAAATGAGAATAAGAATTATTTCAAATCCTGAGTTAGGTTAAGACTCGAATCCATACACAGTCAAGTGCTTAGTTTGACTATTGTCAGGTTTGTTTACTCCAAGCCACCAGCAATGAAGAGAGGTATGAATTTGTATCATTTATGCCACTTGTCCAGCCATTTCACAGGCTACTCAGGAACATAACAAGCTGGGTTCTATTCGCCCAATGACACGAAACAGCCTCTACAGGATGCCGCGTCTTGAGCACGAATGGCTGACCCTCGTTAGCACGTCCCTTCAGTGTTGACGATCATTTACGATCGACTCCACGAAAGCGAAGTAAACTTCGGTGCACGATTGCTCGCTCGTGTGTCGCTCTTTGGAAAACTTTAATTACCCAAAGAGCAATGGCCTCGGAACAGGCGCTCAGGTCGACGCACCGTTCTAGTTAAATTACCACTATACGGAAGGACCAAAATCGGGTTCGAAGTAAATAGGATCGTTGCATCAAGAATACGGGTAGTAATAATAGTAAATAATTCCTGTTATTATAGCAAGGGTTATCGTTGGAAGCGAATGATGTACGAGCAATCGTTGCAACGGTTAACACTTTGACTACGATTCTCCACACAGGTAAAATTATATGCAGACAAATATCGCTACTGTGAATTTTAAAAATGAACGATTTTGATTTCACAAATTTGGTTACTTTATTAATTTTCTTTCCAATCNCTTATTCGATTGATGAACACAAATTTGACGAAAACTCAAAATTTTTTATTTATACATGATTTTGCTTTGGTTACATTAGGTTAGGTTAGATGATCGCGTGTATCATATGTGACCCACTCCGGAGGCAAAGTGTTAAATAAATTTCAAAATTGAATCAGACTGCAATGAACGACGACGTATTATAAAAGAAAACTATAGCTGCATCCACAGCGGTAGTCACAGCTTCTACTCGTACTTAAAGCAGGCAAGCAATTGATTAATTTCATGGCATGTTATAATCAGAAATTTTAATGCTGCGTGCTTCAATCTATCGCGAGCGCGACCATTAATCAAACGTATTATGCATATCAGAGCGTTAAAATTAGGGATACTCATGGATATATCTTATTACGATGGAAATTCAAATCATATTGGAGGCAAATTTAACTGTGCCATAAAAATCATGTAGAAAAGAACGTTACTCATCGAAAGAAATGGTTAAAAATGTAAGAAGAAATTGGGCCATTATAAAAACAGATTTTAAGTGAAAATTTGTGTAATTTTTGTCTACTCGGAGTTTTTTATGAACGATGACTGCAAAAGAAAGAAATTTCAAAATTTTCCCAGTGGGGTAATTTCCATTGATCTGATAGGCTGTAGAGAGCAAAAAATTAGGTAATAAATTTAAAAAAATTAGGTGGGCAAAAGAAAACGATCAGCTATGCAAATCGGTAGCTCCTTCATAACGAATTGGACGGACGAAGGCGGCGAATGCAACTCACCTGCTGTCGTGACGCTGGCCAGCTTCACTAGTCTCAGGAATTATAAATTCCAGAAATTCGCCGCTCTGAAACTGTAACTTCAGCAAACGCGGCATCTTCCTGATTCTTAACGACTGAATTTCCCATTAAAATTAGCCAAAGCGAAATCTCGATCAAAGAACCTTTTAGCGGAAGTTTTTAATCACTGACGTGAGACGATCTTACGACAGGGTATATTTTTAAGGATGCAAATCGACTTCTCTGAATAGATGATGTGAAACCATTAGAATTATGAGCCAAATATTCGCTGAGAATTTAGTCACAACAGTAGGCTTAAAACATTCTGCTGTTCCATTTTGCCCAATTGAAATCTTCGACTCTATTGAGAGAATGAAAATGATTTTGACTTGAAACAATTCTCTCCTAATCATTTCTGGTATTTCCTAAGAGCGAAAAGAGATATTCAGACATGCTTACGACCTAAACCTTCAGGAGAAATCGGCTTCTAGCAAATACGGCTCGATCAGAAATGATGGCTTGTTGCTCCCAGCGGTTTAATATAGTGTCGAGAGAAGAGTTATCATTCGATCGATATCGTCGACTGGTCGTCAAAGTTGACAGTTTGAAGAGACAGCAAACTGAAGGTGCGTTATGTTCCTAACACCGGTCGACCCCTGTTAAGTGCTGCACGACTAGTACTTCGTGGCTTATTTTGTTTTGTTGAGCTAATGTGCTTTGTACCAACGTGTCAACTCAGGTGCGCTTAGCCTCATTAGAAGATACAATTAGTATCCAGAGGAGAATGTACATATGTTGGACACTGTAGAAACAGACAAGGCTTCTAGTGGGACACGTGATCATGTCGAAGTAATGACGGCTACTAATGGAACCTTAATCAGGTCGATCGATTTCATCGTTTGGAGCACCTGGTCTGGCCTTCGTTTGGCATCACTCTGGTCGGTAAGCCCCTATCATGACCACTAATGCGACTTTAAGAAGGGCAAACACGCCGCACTTCAAGTGAACTCATCGCACATCGGACAAAAGCCTCTGTACTTTCGGACAACAGCTTCTGTGCCAAAATATACGAAGAGTCCAGGCTCATTTTCACCTTCTTGGGCCCTTCACTGTTTTTCCGTGTGTTCTGCGTGAACGCCGTCCATATAAAAGTAAAGTTATAAGCATTCTGTGATAAAAGACTCAATATAGTTTTGGTTGTATGACATTTCTTTGGAACAATGTGAAACTATGTTTTTAAAATATGTTGGATCTCAATTTTTAGGACCTGAAAAGATCCACCATTTTTCCGATTGAGAAAGGCATACGCATCACAAAATATGTAAAATTTTAGTCCTGTTCATATTTAAAATAATAGAAACAGGCTTCATTCGTGAATTTTTTATTTCAATATTGGGAAATCTCTTCATTAGCCACAATAGTCAATTCAGTCGATAATGACATGTCAAGAAAAAAATAAAGGGGCACATAATTTCGATGTAGAATCTTTATCCATAATTTTTTATGCCTGTTTACACACACACACATATATATATATGTATAAATGTGTATGTATACACATGTATGTATATAAAGTGATAACGAATATAATTTTTATTACAGGGTAGGGCGAAAAATACTTCCCAATTTTAGCATACTGATTTCTCAAAAACCATCATTCGCAGGGAGATGGATTTAGTTGCATTTGATGGTAACTTTTATTTTTTGTACCAGCTCTAAGTTTTTTTATTGTCGGCCATTTAATTTTGGTGCAATGGTGTTCAGAGTGAAGACTATTTTTTATTCAGTTGCGTAGGATAAAAGTTTTTTAACTTCATTCCTGCGAAACACCGGGTTTTGAAAAGATAAACATATATGACTCATTCACATTACCTATCTCCAAAACTAATTTACTAATGAAACTTCTATCGACCCCCTCGGTTCCAATTGCATCACGTACTATGACTGCCATTGTTCCCTAGACACTTTCGGTATCTCTCATTTCCCTCATTACTTTCCTAATTAGGTCAGGGTTGTCTTTGTGAATGTTGGTATTTATTGTAATTCGGTCACGGATATCTTGCGAGTCCGTAAGAAACTACTTTTGCACGGACTATTCTATAACTAAATGTTAATTATTTAAATGTCCCTTGAGTATTTCAACCATGCGATGGTGATGAACAAGTACTGGTTAACGAGAATACGTTTTAATTCGCAGTTACTCGTACATGACATCTCAAAACAACAAGAACTGCTATTGTGAATATTTTGTTCCTTGTTGAACAACAATTGACGGCTATCAGCAGAAAAATTAAATTCCCTTGAATAATTAAGCCACACAATCGCTTACATTATCTCAGTTAGAGCAAGAAAATGTAGACTCGACCGTAGGTGGCGTAGGCTTATTCACCTTCAGTCGAAATTTTATGCTCGACATGGGGCTGTAGACTCGAACTATGCATATAGTGAGTTCGCTCAGCACTGATGCAACAGGAGAAACGCAAAAAGCCCTTCCCATGTTTTGAGCTTGCATTTATAAATGTGTTTCCGTGTACTGACTACAACCCTTTGTGGGCGATGAAATGCTCCGGTACATTATTTGTATTTGTTGCAGTATTCACGGGAACGCATAGCTTTAGGGCGTACTGCCATAAGTCTTTTCTTTTGCACTCCACGCAGGGGTTGAGACTTGAACCAAGTAAAGCTCAGCTAACAGCTGAAAGGTACCCTGAGGGAAGAAAGAGCGCCGTTGGCATTTCAAATGTTCCCAATCGGGGTGAGAGCAAAAGTAGAGTGGTGGTCGAAACTGAAGAGCATTAAAATGTGTCAGCCTTACCACTGCTGAGTGAGTTGCTAAGACAGAAACTGTAACGACATAACCTGAAGATAAAAAAATTAATATTTAACTCGCCATAAGCTTGTTTCTAGAAAAAGTTTATGAACCTAAAAATCTCATGTTTCATATACACGTCCTAATTTTTAGCTAACAGTCAAAGGAACTGCGTCGCTTCTTGTTGAAAATTCCAGGTTTTCATAGCACACAGAAGCGACAGCAGGATCAAAGATTCTTGACAGAACTTAAACACGAACTGTAGCTGTCGACTGAACTTCTGAAATCTTAAAGGAATCGTTTGCGAATTTGTCATGCACTTTCAAGGCAACTTTTCTGAAATGAAAGTTGATCAAAGCACCCGAGAAGTTGATGCAAATAGAACGACTTACAGATGTTCTCTAGACGTCAGTCTGAAGAAAATTTCACGCTCGTGCAGAGGGACAAAATGGTATTGTTCGCACCGTCGATCTTTCAGTAATAAAACTCGACTATGTATCATCTATAAATAAAGGAAAATTCTCTCCAAGAAAAGTACACAAATAGCTGCTACTCGTATCAACTCGACAAAATGGAGCTCGATACGAGTACAATGATAAATACGTTCTGCTGTTTACGAATGTGTACATACATGTACATATATGGGTGGTATGGCAATAATGTCCATCAGAGAAGAAACTTTCAAGCTCTGAGCATGTGAACGGTGAAAATATTGAGTAATAAGTTTAATAGGGCAATAAGTTTACCAATAAATTGTTCATCTTGTATCGATACTTGAAATTCATAAGATTTGTCGTAAAACGTGATTATATATAGCGCCAATACAGAAAATTTTGAAATAATGCTGTGTGTTGTCACATCGAAGGTGGGAAGTCCATTATTTTGCCCTGCCTGTGTCTACCAAAGGCCACCCTCCTGATCCTGGCGAATACGTCAGAGCATATCATGTATGTTTACTTTTGAGATGAGCCCAGCCTAACATAGTTTCCTAACTCAAACACCGTGACTGGTTCCCCTCATGGCGGAAAGAGACCAGTAATTAATATTTCGCAGGAAGTTTTTTACGATTGTTTTCAATCATAATTTTTTATATAGAATAGCATAGCGTACTTTAGAATAAACGTGTAAAATTCCTTTGCCCTATCACGACTATGAACTCGTATTAGTTCATGGACTTTCACTCGATGGCATTTTTCCACCCCGGTATGGTAAAAAAGTTCATGTAGTAGCGTATTACAAATCATAGCTGAGCTCAAATGCAACCGTCGTGTGACACAGCGGGTTAAATGAAACCATCACCAGGCTGAAAGATCAACGAGTGTGTCAACCTTTACTCAACTGAAGTCTGACGCAGCACGCGGCATGTGAGGGGTGATAATATGAGGAATACATGCTTTGACTGTACTTTTAGTAGTAGCGTATCATTTTAACTAAATTTATTGCTAAATAGTTCGATGCTACATTAATGTATTCGTCACGGGTATAATGACAATGGTATTAACGTATAGAACCTGGTAAGAAACAACATGTTTCGTAAAATAGCACGTCCTAACATTTATCTTTCTTTTTTTATTCAAATTTTCCATTTTTTCGGAGTTCATTGGCTGAGTCAGTTAAATTTTCACTTAAAATACCGTAGATTTAGGTGAGGCGAATCAGTGTTCACATATTTATACACACGTGCTCTACTGGTACATAACTCAGTATGTTAAAACACATTTTGACACATGTTCTTTATCTAGTTTTCTGCCCAGTGTGTGACATACACATTAATGTGTCAAAAATACATCATATTTTGTTTTAGCATGAGAGAATTGGGAAGTGCAATCTTCACGTTAAGCGACGTTGAGGCAATCGTGTAACTTTGAAAGGTGAATGATAATCATCTGACTACGATGAGGCTGACAATGATCTGACTACGACGAGGCTGACAATAATCTGACTGCGACAGTGTAGACAATCCTCACACTAGGAGAAGACACGCTGGCCTAGCGCGGGCCAGATCACAGGGCCGCGCTCACGAACCAGCTGTGGCCTTTGTGGTCACAGCAGCTGCCCCACCACGGACGTCGCTGCATGAAGGTCTCAAGAGGCCACTTCTGACCACACTGAAAGGTGCACACATTGACCAAACTCCCGCTCAGGTGAGCGTCCACGGTGCCTAATATTGTTCTCTTAGTAGTTTGCAACCATAAAAGATGCATGTATTTCAAGGAGGGAGGTGTGATTCGGTTTCTATTTAATTATGCAGTCACATTTTTAAAAGGAGCCATACACACTCAAAGAAAGAAATTATGAAATCGTAACGAAAACAAAATCTACTGAATGATTAATAAGAGGCTTAATTTGGTTTTGTTTTACCGATTCTAATCTATTCTGACAGTTTCATGATAAATTCTTCACGGATGTCTAATACATGACCAGATAACGACTATAGTATTTTGCGTCGAGTACCGATAGATAAAATACTCACTATTAACTCTCACAGGGTAGTAAATCCATTTTTAGATTTGAGGCTTCTCATAATTTACACGTGCTGTGTTACAATACGAAACAAAATTTGATTCGATACTAATTCACAAACGCTCGAGAAAAAGGAATCCAAAACATCTTCTGTCAGCAGAAAAAGATATGTACATTTTTAATCGCTTATGTGCTTAGCAAACGCAGTTTGTCTTCCACTACACGTACGTATAGGACCTACAAAAATTTCGTCATATATAGTGCCACCAGGATAATGGTTGACTTTACGAGTCAGGGGCACAGATACAGAACCCCATTAGGTGTTGTTCAGTTCTCTCCCGAAATCTTTGCCTCGGGGGTATGCCGGTAGCATCGTTCGAAGAATTTTTCAGCGCTGACGACTCATGTCCAGGCTGTCTAGCCCCGTCAGAAATCAACAAAAGACCTACACGGAACGCAAGCACCATCGCTACAAACCTGGTACTACTCAAATGAACTCAAAATAACGCTTCTAGTGCTGGTATATCCATTGTATTATGCTCGCATATTTTGTCAAAAATGGTTCACGACACCCACGTACTCGTATCATTTTTGTTTAGCTTTGAATTGGTTTAAAAAATTCACTCAAAATCGTTAGCTGAAAAGCTTATTTCTGGCATTCACCAACCTCTTTTGCACACTGGAACATGCCTTCATTTTTCATATCGTCCAGCCTGTGTTGTTTGGGCTCTATGCTTTGAAGATTAGGGAGAAGATTCAAACCATTCGGTTAGTTTTGTTAACAATCAGTAAAAGTCAAAGAATTCAACCAATCAAAGACTCAGGCGATGCGAAATTCCAAAAATACCCACCAAGCAGTACTCGTTCTACCTTTTCTATTGTTTAATGCCGTGTATGTCCAGAAAAAGCTTAGTTACATTTGAAATTTCCAAGTTTGGGGTCCGCTTGTGCTGGCCTTTAATGCCCTTTTCTCTCCTCACGTCACTATGTCACTCTTTATGCATCTCTGAGAACATTTTTTTCACAAAAATGAAAACTGAGTTTCTGACGAGATTCAAACGTGCTGAACTATTTTTGTAAAATGATTTAAATCTTCCATAGTTGCCGTTGATTTAAATCTTCCATAATTTGAGCTCTAATGATTTGTTCTTTTTTGATTCAGAGAGTTCACACATCAATGATTACTATATACTTCAGTAGGATCTCAATGAAAAAATAATCGATAACTAAGGTAAATTAACCTATCTAAAATTAAAATATACCATTAATGTAAATTTGGGTTGAATTGCGCTATGGCTCATTGAAATATTGAAGTTAAATGCATCTGTTACCATTATTTTGTCTAAGCCATGCACGTGTTGTCGTATTTCGATATGTTTATATTTAATATTTTTCTTTTCATTGAAAAATACATCAAAACCTTGAAACTTCAGTGGTGTCGCAGGGTGGTTAAAAAGTCCCGAACAGATTCCAGGATGAGAGGAGAATAGGTCCTATAAAGCTGAGGCACTTCAGAAGCGCGACCTTCTTGTCTTCACGAAATTATTTTAGTAGGTGCATGCGCCTCGATGAAAGATCTTCATGGAACGTTTGTAAATTATCGCAAACGTCACTGACATCGCCCATTTTTGGGCAACATTGACTCATGTTTGGGATGTATGACTATCCCATAATACGACCATCGCATACTTAAACTATTATGAACAGTAGCTGAAACATACGTCATCTGCAACTGCAAAATTGAGTGCTTTCACTTACCATTCGCCGTTTGAGTTTTGCTCGCTGAAGAAATTTTTAGTATATTTTTGTACTATGGCGAGAAGAGTTGCAGATACCACCTCTGCAACTCAGCAGGTGCTGATACAGTTTTCAGCAAATTCCCCACCATAATCACGCGGCTTTTCAATCCTATCCTGACTGTTGATCTGCCTTTTGCATCAGTTAATTACATACGATAGCTCCAGAATATGTACGAAGTGTCTGTACCGCACAGTAAGCACTTGTACTGCACAACTCAGTTCCTCGCACTGCATTATCTCAAGCGATGACTTGAACGCTCATTCGTTCCGACGAAATAAAACTCAGTCATCACGCCTCTGCAGCTGACACTTTAATTTTTATTTGCAGTTTACTTCGGCGGCACAGAAATGAGGCCTCAGTCGTCGCGGTAAAATTTGACGGTGATGTTCCTGAAAGGAGTTGTTGTCGCTTTACGGCGTGCTATAAATTTTAGTTCTATGAAGCGGGTGGCATTCGATCTGTATGGACGATAAAGGATTATTTTATTGTCAGCTGAGACGTTTTTCTACGCGGGTCATTAGGTTAGCCCCCCCGGACTGAACGCTTGTTAACCTAAATATTCTGTTTACTTCTTGCACGACGCAGCTCCGCACGGTACGAATGTTCACTAAAATGAATGAACAACAACACAAATTTAAAGTTTTAATGACAATCATGGCTTGTAGAAGTATAGGATGCACAATTTACAATATGAAAACTGCACGATCAGGCGGTGTATCAAGTCGTTTATTGAAAATTGTGTGTTCTTTGAAAAGGGCTCTTTGAAATATTTGCAGCAGGGAGTAATTTTGAAAGTTAATTTTACATCGACCCTGACTCATATCATATTTTAAAAAATTCTTAGCTGTTGTCGTGAAGTCGCAAAGTTGACAATTATAAAATTATATGAATTTTAAATCAAAGTTCATGAAATATATGCCAAATAATTTAAAATAATTCGAACTTCTGAAACTATGAATTTTTTACATGTTACACTGGAGCCACACTTGACAACGTTATAAAAATTATTTCCTTATTTCATCAGTATATTTTCTAGCTTAGTGGCAACGTACGAGGGGGATTCAACGGATGGATGGAAGTGCGGCAGGTAAACTTTTGATGCTCTGTGAATGT
>VOMN01059463.1:0-17354 GCA_014899125.1 Orchestia grillus | reverse complement strand
TCGATAGAGTGTTACGCGCTCATCCAGTAGTTTGTCAATTATTATTATTATTGCCATTATTATTTGACTTATATTGTGTTGTAATACATTTTTGCTTGGATTTATTTTTGGTTATCATTATACACGTGTCGATAGTTATATTTGGTGATATTATTTCAAATGTATTTTATGGCACTTGTGGAGACCTTTGTGCGTGTCAATTATTTTATTTATAATATTAATTTCTTACACGTGCTGGGCTCCACGGCGTACTGCTAGCGTGCTGGCCTTGTAACCGAGAGGACCCTGGTTCAAATCTCGGCTCAGTCGAAGGCATTTTCACGTAAGCAGGGAGTACTTCCCTTGGAAAAGGAAGTTTAAACCACACATTCCTCACATCCCTCACCACGCCAGTGGTTGTAAGGCATTGAAAACCCAACGGTAAAACGTGTTGGAATTAATAAAGGTTGATAAATAAGCACTTGCAATTTTTGGAAGTATTTCACGTAAACACAAACCGCTTTCGCCAGTATCATACATAATTACCTTTGTGTTCCGCCATTTTATTATTCACGTGCAGTCAATTAGCACGAGAGTTTGAAATACCGTTAGTTTTCGTTGACACTGCCACCTCCACATTTTGTTCGGAATCATAAATTTCCTTAACTAGAGTATAAATATGGATTTATATATTTCCTTAAAAATTTCTCTAACAGCGAAAGTTAGAGTTTTACTTTGAACTTGCATCACACCGTTAATATGCATCTCGCAAGAACTCAATAGTGCAAATCGTTCTGCCGTACTACAGCTCTAATTTAAATTATAAATGTCTTATTCTGCACAATTCGTAACAAGTTGAGCTATCCTACGTATCAGAAAATTAAGGATGTCCGTCCAAGATTCAAAACTGTGTCGATATTTCATTCTATGTATCAAGTAACATGTCTAGCAGTAAGTTCTTATTTTAATGGTTTATCTTTCAATGCGACTCTCGATTTTTCCATGTATAAATAAGTATTTCAGCGAATTTGTGTCACACCGCAAAGATTTCTATTTATGATTTAAGCTTTGCGATTTCAGCTTTGTAAATTTTTCATCACATCTCAGTGGGCGAGGGCGATCGGCTACCAAATTAAAAATCCTAGTTTAAAGTGCTAATATCATTTGTATTTTTATTACTCCACTGAATTATCGTTTAGTTATTGCCAATTGATATACCATATCTTGTGCCACGTACATCACCTATTCTAGGAATAAATTATTCTTTCTCTCTAACAGCATAAGTTTACCCAGTACAACTTTGAACTGGCATCACACCGTTTATATGCATCTCGCAAGAACTAGATAGTGCAATTTTAAGGCGGTAGTCTTACTGTTTGAAAACCCGATTGTACTTCGCTTTGTATGTGACTAATTTCGGAATAAACGATTTTTCTTTCTCTTTTTCTTTCTAAGCTTTATATAGTGTAGACTGTAAAAAACATACCCGAGCTTGCATTTACACCACCGTTGTGAAAATTAAAATCTTTTCTTTGTTGAAATAAAAAATTATCAAGGTGCAATGCTTCGACGATACAAAGCTTGACATCTAAGAATCATCAAGATTGAAGTCGCGCGTAAATTGCTATATTTGTGATGTGTCCCCATTTTCCAAGACTCAACGTTTTGATTCTACTGTTTGTTTGCACTTCTCTATAGTTAGAATGAGCCAGCTTTTCCATTAACATTTACTTTCTTTTCAGTCAAAAGCCCAAGTTCATAAAATTGCCTCTAAAATTTGAAGTAGGACTCTAAAGAAGATGTACTTCTTGATGCCTTTTTTGTTGCTCAGCTCCACGTGCAGCTAGTACGAGTTGTTACATACAGTTTCATTTTTTGATCTAATTTGTAACTTTAAACAGGACATCTTTTACGGGAAATAATTTTCAAAACACCTAAGAAATTGTGAGCCTCATTGAGTTACTACATATAAATCAAGTGTTTTTTAAATGAATGTTTATAAAGCGTTGGGCTTAAACATTTTCATGATCAAAATTAACAATTTCGAGGTTAGAATAAACTAATAATGAGCAATGAAAACGAATTCACATATTTTGTTGAAATATCTCACCATGCATTGATTTTTCACAAAGGGAAGTTCACAAGATTTCTCATTCTCTACAATTCTCTACAAGTATGTTGGGTCAAAAGAGTGATGGAAAACGTTTCACCAAGTCTAGAACCACGGAGTAAACCGATGTACAACCAAACCTGTGGTTTCTGAATATTTCAGTAAGTAGGAAATACACTAGCATGAGCTTTCATAAAACCGCAGGTGTGAAACGAATTGCTACATTATAAATTTATTAAATTTTACATCCACAATTTTTTTAAAGTAAGAATGCATGCGTACATTCTCCTTCAGATGTGCTTAGATTGTATCAATCCTGAAGAGAAAAACTGTATAAAGCAATCAATGATAAGAAATAAACCTCAATAGCAGTGATCAGGAGTTCAAAACTTAGCCGGATTCCGTATACTTCAAAGCAGAAAACACGCAGTCAACAAAATACGTTACGCCACAACACAGAAGAGAAATTCCCAGAACTATGCTTGAGGCCTCCTAGGAGTCGTTGCTCGCACCAACCTTCTGTGTGAAGAGAAAACAGCCGGAGACGCTCAGGTACAAAGCTAGAGTTCCGTGCATTATAGGTTCTAGAAGAGTCTTCTAAATGGAGGAAGTCTGGTGAAGAAGGTGACAAATGAAAAGCGCTGGCGTGAAGGTCAGAGCAGTTATAATCCCCCCTGGGTGTACCATCGGCAAACCTGCTCTGCCAATGACCGCCGTAAATATCAACGCTATCAAGGCCAAACATATTTCTGCCACTTTCAAGCCTCCAGTAAGCGTCCGTAGGTATGACACGTTTACTTTTCCTTTAGCCCCAGCTGTTGCTGCTACAGGACCCTGCTCGCAGTGATCAAAAACTGCTTAGTTCTTCTCATTTGAAGCCTTAGTGGTGTCGGAAGCACTGCTTGATTTCTCAGGTCGGCGGTCGGTACCGGATTCAATTCCAGAATCCTTTTTCGCTTCTATTCGATTCCCGCCCGCTGCGTTGAGGTGGAAAGAAACAGCAGGCCGCTGGTGTTGGTCACTGCTCTCTGGACTACTGTTGTCGCCGCTTTACGAACTTTAACTTTTCACTTCTTCGTCATTTCTAATCCAGGTTGTGGAGGGTTGACTTTCTTTCTCTACGCAGGAAGTGTAATTAGTATTCTCAACTAAGTTCAATATAGTATCACCTTACTAACCAGTGTCCGACTTGGTTGAATTTGTCATGCTCATGGTGGACCTTCTTTTCCGTCTTCGACCACAAAAGGGTGATTGATTTGCTGGGTTTATTTTCACTTTATCGGGCTTAAAATGGTTAATTTTCTCTTAATGTATCATTGATACGCCCATAGAAAAGAAATTTCGTGTGAATATAACAACTGAATTCATTTTGATCTCTTCGATATTTTGCGTTTGACGACCTATGAAATATTTTGCTTTGAACATACAAGTGATGATGATTTCGAAAATTCCAGTTCTTGAAATCGTGAAACAATTCTTTTGTACAGCTTCTTAATTGTTTGCATACTACCGATATATGTATAGTCTCCGCAGTAATAAAGCTAACACGAGTATATTTTACGCGGCTGCTCAAACAAGATGCGTGAATGGTGTCCACGAATCCTGTAGAAACTGTACTTAAAAAAGTTCGCGTAAACAGGTTTAGTACAAGTGAATTAAAAACGTAACCGAGAGTTATTCAATATAATTTTGAGTGGTAACGGAATGTCGTGAAAGTTATTAAAATATGAGATAAACGTAGAACATCGAGTGTTCGTTATAGAACAGTTATTTAGAAACAATGATTCTGTATTGCATGGCCCCCTCGCTCACCCGATCTGTCGATATGCGACTTTTTTTTGCGGGTCTACCTGAAATCAGGAGTGCACATGAACAAGCCTCGCACAATCGATGACCTAGATTCCCATTAGTCAGGAAATTGAAGCTGTGCCGAATGAAATGTTGAAGAGAGCCGTGCGTAACTTTCAGGAGAGGATCCTGATTTGCGTCGAACAAGAAGGGTGTCATCTCCAGGACATTATTTTTCGAATCTAATTAAGGTATATATAATTTAAAAATTCAATACAGGTATTATTATTAAACACATGTTTTTATTTTTTTAATCGAACCAGGTTTCAGTTATTCGATATAACATTCATTTCCTCTGTCCTATTCCGTATCTTCGGTTTCATTTCCTTAGTAGTCTGGATATTCTTAAAGAAAGACCTCAAAAATCCGCCTCATTGAGCCTAACCTACCAAGTTGTGGAAACAAATTCATGATTCTAATAGAAATTCCATCGGAGGGGACAGATCCTCATTAGCCAATGAAATATGTTCCAAATAATAAAACGATTCACGATTATTCCCGGGAATTCGCAAGAGCTATTTTACCACTAATCCGCTATTTTACCACTAATCCGGTTATTGTTTATTGTACTGCACATAAAAATTGCATCAAGCACAATAAAAATCATTCCAAATTTAAAAAATGATCAGATTTTTAACTTTCTAGCAACCTCTTTGGAGTAAATAATAATTCATTTCATAGAATAATTAAAAAGGTCAACACATGTTAAAGGTGAACTGTTTCAATTTTGAAATTCTGAACACGTTTCATATGGTCTATAGAGATGAGATATAAGAGAAAATTTAACTGCGAATTATGGAATGCACATCTTTCATCTCAAACAATTTGTGGATTTTGACGTGTGGAGTGCGAAAAGTTAAAAAAAGAGCACTCATGGGAACAGAGTAATTCGAAACCGCTATTTTGCCAATATTTTCTTTAGAAAGTTTTATTGGCTTGTTCTGTTGTCTATTTATGAGTTAAAATTATCATCAATTTAACCTAACCTGTGGCTAACGCAAGAACTTCGTACTCAATGCATCACCACAAGTACAAAAATCACGAATATTTTTGCTATTGGACGGCGATGCGCGATGTTAACAACTGCATTCACAACCCAGAGCATTCTACGTTCTGACGCATATCAAACTCCATAAGTAAACCAATGCTAAAACTGTCGAATGAACTAACGTGAAATGTCTTTAATCTTGAAACTTTTTTCATTTGGATCTAGACAAAATTATTAAGTAAGACTATTCGATTGAAAAAAATGTCGCAAATACCTTAATCCGATTTGGACACCTGAGTACGTGGATTGTACAGCCGCGACTGGTGTACGAGTACGGACTTCGCGGTAATATTCCACAGCAATGAACTGGTTGGAAACAATGCAGGTCTTATGATGCATAAAAATTAGGTCATCGTACATCAGGGTAGTTTTACCGTTATGTTGAACACGCAGTATGATTTATTGAAAGAAGAAATTCGGTCAATAACCTATAATCAGTGTAAAAAAAGTTAATTATCGTACGTCAATTTTCATCCTTTTATTGTTACGGCTCGACGAACTGTACAGATATTTCCGTATTGATTGCGTGTTGCGGTCAACATTAAGTGCTTTCATGAACGTATCTAATGTTGGAAAATGAAATAAAAGCCAGCAAAGAATAACAATGCTTTAATTGAGTTACATAAAGCTAAGTAAAAATTCATCAAAAAATCACGAGATCACAGGTGACAAGGTAGACTGTGTCTAATCAATCACGTCTTATCCGTAAGAACTAAGCTAATTTTTTCATTTATTACTTTCAGCAGACTTCTAGGTATCAATTGAATAAGTTCGACCATAGATTGTGTGAAATCATCAACATTCAAATGAAATGCTAATATACGTCCACGAAAAATATACATATACATTATCTTTCTAAGTTAATGACATTAAATACCTATTATACCGGTTCACCATAAAACAGTTTAACTCTAATTGATTAAATAGGTAGATAGGCGTGATAGAAAAATACAGTACAGTATCAAAGATAATTAAACTTACCTATCTACCACTAAATGCCTGAAAACCTCATGATATGATTGTTTGCTTGACGTGACGTTTTGCTTTGGGCAGTCTACGAAAGTTACTGCTAAGTTTTCGAATCAGGTACGACTACTCTTGTAGTTCTTTTTCTGCAGATTTTTCCCCAAGCAACTTGGAAGAGTGATAACGACATTTCTATTTACGGTAATAGTAGCCCTACGAGTCAAGGGTGATCTAGTTAACGTTTGAAGACGATGTATGCATTTTTCGTGCACGCCTGCTGCGGCAATACGGCACCGGCTGCTGACGTCTCACACGGTCTTTCGTGCCGCTTCTGTTGTTGTCGACACGTGAAGTCTACAGAAAGTTCTAACCAAGTCAATTTGACTAGTATTTCAAGTCCTACTTGACTGAATTTTCAAATGAAAAAGCATGATTATATAAACAGCAGTCCTAACGTGCACTGAGATGAAATACTCAGTTTTAATAAGTGTTGCTTACTTTTAACAATTCTTAGCTTAATTTCTATTTGAAATGATTTATGAACAATCGTTTTAAAAATTTACTTAGACACAAAGGCCTTCATGGATTGCTGCCTGAAATTAACAGTGTCCTGGAGACTCAGTGTGTTCTAATTTGCAGTCATAAAAGGGCCTTATTTTTTATGTTGTCATGAATACAAGAAATACGCACACTTAACTACAACTTACCTTAATAAACACACGATATGCAAAGGGTATTTCACCTTATTTCAATGAACACATGCGGAGCACGTGGTGTTTCAACTCATCCCAATAAACACACGCAGTGCACGTGGTAATTCAATTCATCTCATTAAAAAAGGCTAACCTCGTGGTACTACAACTCACCCATACTCACACTCACTGCGCACACGTGTTGTTCTAACCTACACTCATAAACACAAACACCAAAATTTCAAGAGGAAAGATAAATGAGACACAGCTCGTCTCACGCGGTCCGAATGGATGTTCAGTGTAGATAATTAGTAAAAATTATTCTTACGCGACAGATCAACGACCAACTGACCATACGTTGAGTTGTGAGGTGAGTGAAGGGCTACAGTATAATGCAATAGAAAGTACACGAAAATTTCATTAGGTCCGAAATTAATTCTTCAAGTTGGTCTGGCTTCGATATAAGGTGCACAATGGAATGTAAGAACCTTAACTCTACGATCAAGCGATGAGTCAGAGACTACGCTTTGCCTCGATGTTGAAAACACTAAACTTCAGTTCCGTTAATTCTTGGAGTTGTTCAGACAATGTTATGTCTGTCATCAGCGAAGCCACATCGTAACTTTGCTAGATTCATATAACTCTATGTAACTTAAACGAAGTTACAAGCACAATCACTCGGACGTTTAAACCTTCAACGACGCTATTCTGTGAGCATTTTAATGAGATTTTACTTCCTGCAAATACACAAGAATTTTAGTAAGTTTACATACTTTTACCAAAGATATAGCATGGCATGAGTTTTCTGGGGTTTCCAGTTGTGACTTGGCGCCCCTTCCGGCCGCTCAGAACTGTTCGTTCATCAAAGCCACGACCGAGTCCCGCAGCCAGTCCCGGAAAGGGAAGACGTCTGTAAAAACTGGGACTGAGCACTCCGCCGTCTCCGACGATGACGACGTCACGCCTGCCACGGTCCATGCCTCCGTCGTAGCCCCACTAGCGAGGTTCTGGAGGAAAGGTCCTCCAGACGAGCCCGTCGTCAGCACCAGAGAGTCGAACTCTGCGGATTTACGATGAAACTTTAATGGAGTTCCATCCTTTTCATTTGAAATAGGAATTTTTCAAGTCATGTTTTCGTTAAGGTTACCATATTCCTGACTCCTTATACGTACAATACTTCGACCGCATGTTGAACTACAAAACTTCCCTAAAGAAATAAGTGATCGTTTCATGCGTCCCATGTATTCAATTTAATGAGCAACGATCATCATAGACACACGTACTTCCCTCAGAGCATCCGAGAAAAATGCAGAATTTCCTAATAAAAATAAAAAAGCATTTTCCAGAAAAAAGTGTTATTTCCTGACCCACCACCGCCTCCCACAACCCGAGCCAGCCATAACACCCAGCACATCCTTGCGTTTCTGAGTAACGTCAAACTTTGAAGGAATGCGAAACAGTAGAAAAGCCTCCTCAATTGCAGCAACATACTTCTGTCATGTCATGATATAAGCCCCATCAGGGTAAAAATATTTCCACTAAGGTAAAAATATGTTCATGAGGGTAAAAATACGTACATTCACCAAAGGGAAAAGATATTCAATAGGATAAAAATATATTCACCGGAGTTGAAATACATCTCCCACGGTTAAAAACTTTCTCTGTTGCATCAGTATAATAAAGTCGTAAAATTGGGCCACACAAGTGAAGGCAACACCCACTGAGGTAAAAGCACACGAATATCTCATTGAACAGTGATAGCCGTCGGTGGCACCACACACCTGAAGTTATAGCGCAGAACTGCGTCGGTAGAACACGAAGGCGTCCTGGGCATCGAGCCCGAGCCAGAAAGCAGTCTGGGGAGGCTCGCAGCACCACAGGGTTGTGTCTCAGACCTCCATCGGAAGTTTCGCTCCGCTTGAAAGCCTGTTGTTTAAAATAAAAAATTGTATCCATGCATTGTTGTTTGTACAGTTAATTTTGTCGTGTGGATTACCAGAAAATTTTTAGGTGGCTCGATGTCTGTGTTAGCCGAGTTGGCAAACGTTCCACAATACGCTCATCTATGATTAGCGGTCGTGATTAATTGACAAACAGTAATTAAGTCAGTAAATTTCCGCAACCATTATTACAAGATTAGTGAATGTTCTCGGCCCTCCCAGAATAGTGAACGAATGGACACTGTCCGTAAATGGACGTCTGAGCAGAGTTCTTCCGTTGGGAAAAGAAGACCAAACACGATATGCCTAAAAAAGGCTCTCATTAGTGCGGCCAGGGACGGGGTGCAAGAATTACAAAATTCCAAGGAGTTGCTTTCCGTAAATGAATATTTAAAACAACGTGTGCTCTACGTAATTTACGTCAAAGCCGCTCAACTTTTTGCAGCAGAATTTACTTAAAATCAGCACCCACGAAGTACTGAGCGACAAAACGTTTCGCGAATGGAAGTAAAATCTCACCATTGCCTCCTTGAAGGGGTCGAGCTCCGAGCTGGCGACGCAGGCAGGGTACAGTTCCGAATGGAAGACCATGGGATATTCCAGTTGGATTAGGGCGATGTCGTTCCGTGGACTAGATCCCGTCTGGTAGTCGGGATGTATTCGCACTCCCTTCACCTTCAACGCAACATTAGAGAGGAACATGAAATCTGTCTTCTAGTCAACTTGAAAACTAAATGATTCACTTTACTATAACGTTTGCTTTGTCGCAGCTAACACGAACAGTCATATTTTATGGGGCTGTCGAATATGCATAATTTTTTACAGCATACTGTAAGAAGTATATTCCAAAATATACGGGCTTACTAATTGTGTAATTTACCAAAAAACAACTAATTATCTAAGCGAGTAGTTTAGGATTTACAAATGCTTAATACGGTAAGTATACGTCACGCTTCGTCAAAGAACTGTAAGAAATATTTAGGGGAAAGGAAACGTCTTCAAATTTTGAATGTGTAAATTAGGAACTTTATTAAAGATACAGAAATATCTCCGATAAAATCATACTTGTTTTGAATAAAATTATTTACTAACCTTCAACCCATCTAGTGCTCATATTCAGTAGAAATATGTTAAGTAATGGAAATACCGATCTCTTTAATTGAAACTGAAGAACTAAAAATACACCCAAAGCTGGAGATCAGATCGATACTTCGCAATACGTTCAGCTCAAAAGTTTGTTCAGATATAAAAACCGGATGTCACCTATTATAGTATTTTATTTATCATCTACATTGATGTTTATTAATAAGTATCAGTGCATCAAGTGTGACACTACGCATTGTAAGAGACGTCTCGCCATCCCCACTGAAAACGCATGCTTACTACCTACCCATAGTGCTTTTAGAAAACGTATACTTACTACCTACCCATAGTGCTTTTAGAAAACGCATACTTACTACTTATCCATAGTGCTTTTAGAAAACGCATAATTACTACCTAGCATCTAATACGGAAAAATAGCTCTAAAATAATACGAAGGAGTAATTCGTATGATTTACATTTAACCGAGAGCATTTTAATTCAAGGACTAAGACCCATACTGAACAATTATGATAAGTTTGCACCAGTTTTACCTAAAGACTGAAAGTTTTAACTCTATGATTTGATATTTAAATCGAGCGTCTTGGGTTATTTTGTGAATGTTAAGTGGTCATGCGTTGATGTATTTTTACTTCTTCAGTTTCCATTAAAGAGATCTTTATTTACATGATTATATTGATTTCTGCTGAAAATGAGCCTAGATGACTCGAAAGCTCTTATAAATAATTTGATTCGTAACTAGCATGTTTTCACCTGCGAGGTAACTGTACTTTTAAACAAGAATTAAGTTTCCCCGCACGAAGTTCATTCGTAGTTTTTGGCTCAAGCAGACATCGAAATTAAATTTTCAAAACCATTCTGCGTCGCATCTGAAGTCCTTTAATTCTTTAACATCCTAAAAATTATCTAAAATCTTCCCGTTGTTATTCTGTTCCTGATCTAGTGCACCTTCTGCTGTATCAAGTGTGCGAGTTGATGTATCAGGTGTGGCATTCCCCACACCAGGTGTGGCATTCCCCACACCAGGTGCACCAGTCACCGCACCAGGTGCACCAGTCACCACACCAGGTGCACCAGTCACCGCACTAGGTGCACCAGTCACCGCACCAGGTGCACCAGTCACCGCACCTGGTGCACCAATAAAATGGCGTCACTCACTTTCCTGGACGAGGACATGCCGAGCCTGACCACCAGTCTGGAAAGTTCGATGGCCATCGTGCTGGACTCCTGCGACCTGAGGGAGATGAGGAGCTAGTGGTAAGTATGGCCGGTACTAGTGACACGGGGCCGGCACTAGTGGTAAGTATGGCCGGTACTAGTGACACGTGGCCGGCACTAGTGAGACGGGGCCGGCACTAGTGACACGTGGCCGGCACTAGTGGCACGTGGCCGGCACTAGTGACACGGGGCCGGCACTAGTGACACGGGGCCGGCACTAGTGGCACGTGGCCGGCACTAGTGACACGTGGCCGGCACTAGTGAGACGCGGCCGGCACTAGTGAGACGCGGCCGACACTAGTTAGTGACATGTGGCAGGCAGGAATGACATGTGGCCGCCACTCATAATTATGTAAAATGCGAGCAAAAAAATAAACGAAATGAAAAGAAAAATTTGACGTTATGGAAACTTGATTATATGATATTAGAAACAAAAGATAATGGACACAAAGAAAAGATAGAAAAGTATCTCCAAAGTAACAGAACTAGTCACAGAGAGCTGCAAACCATTAAGAACACAGGCACTAAGAACCAATGGAAAAAAGATAACATTCCACACGTATGCTACAATAAAAACAGCTCTGCGCAGGAGTCAGTACGATTAGGTACAGAGAATACCATGTGCGTGTTGACCCTTTACTGCCTTAGTTATATCCTAGTTGACTGATATTATTTACGCCGTACACATTTCTTTTAAATAAGCATTCAGGCAAAATTAAGTGCGGCACGATACATATCGTATTTGCAGAAGTAATTATACCAAGAGGACTCAATTTGGCTAGTTCATAAGGGCCGAATCTTTACTTTCGAGAAGGAAGTATCCGAACCTTGAGGATAAATCGCTGGATGCAAACGAACGGTCATTCAATGTATCAGTTATTGTCAAAGCTCATTTTCAGTCCATTTTGTCTTCAAAGTATGTACCGCAGTATTCTCCAATACAGAAAGTAAAAATTAATAAAAACGTCATGGTGATGTTTAAAACAAACATGACTATACTTTCATCCAACACCAGCCTCACCTGCATGACCTCACTTGGCAACCCTCCAGATTACCTCGTGCAACCAAGCATCGTAACACCGCCAACCTCTCCCTCTCTCGCTGCAGAAACCCACATTTGACTCACCTGGAGACGCAATGAGCGGCCGTCAGCACATACACAGGGTTGATGAGCGTGCCGGTGCACACAATCGCGTTGTCGTGTAGAAGTTCTGCCACCCAGGGCCACAGGTTCCTCTGCCTATTGAAGGCGGCCAAGTCCAGCGGTCCAGGCCCTGTACTCATGTATCGAGGACGGCGGCCGCACACTGCGCGCCAGACATAGTTGGTTGCATAATGCTCGAGTGTTTAAATACATGTACATAATTTCCCTAATTTGATCACAACCTGGCCTAATTTTTTCGCTACCCATCGATAATCTTCACATCTTGGCCTAGAAGCCTCGTAGCTTATTCGGGCCCACATGTGGTATATATCCTGATCCCGGTTCTTCGTCATTCCTCAATTGATTGTAAACTTGTATTTGATGTAAATTACTTGTGGGAAATAAATGTTTCCAAATAAATGATAGTACGCCGTCATCAGACGGCGATATCAATGTTTGGGTAACCGAAATTATAGAACCTTTATTAATTCCAACACGTTTTACCGTTGGGTTTTCAATGCCTTACAACTACTGGCGTGGTGAGGGATGTGAGGAATGTATGGTTTAAACTTCCTTTTCCAAGGGAAGTACTTCCTGCTTACGTGAAAATGCCTTTTGACTGAGCCGAGATTTGAACCAGGGTCCTCTCAGTTACGAGGCCAGCACGCTAGCAGTACGCCACGAAGCCCAATATAGATAATTTTAGATATAGATGTCCCGGTGAAAAAGTCAGACGAGGAATATGGTTCATTTATCGTACCGAGTAAAAACTGAACTGAGACTGCGAAATCCTTGTAGAACTCAGAGTTAAATTTTTATTGCTTGTTCTGTCCAGCTCGGACCTTACACAGTGACGTAAAAACATGTTACCATGCTACAGTTGACTACGATGGACGGCTTAACTGTCTCACAATTGAATACCGCCAAACTGATGTACCAATAAATGCGTTGGTCTCGTTCGTCTTGAACACAGGAAACAAATTTTACTTAATGATCGGCTTAACTGTGACAGCTCTTTTTGCGACACCTGAAATTGTCATTCAGAGCAAAAACAGAGTATTTTTTCAGATAGAGAGTTGTTACTTAAAAAGAGGCGTTTTTATCAGATGGAGATTTACGGCAAAAACGGAGGTTGTTTGGTCAGACGGAAAACCGTCCGTCGAGACAGAGAGTAGGCTACGTAGAGTCATTCTACCAGGCACGAAAGCAGTCAGTTCTCACAGAGCGGAAGGAAATGTTTTAGGAGTGGAATTAGAATATTTAAATTTGAGCAATGAATTCAAAAGTAAAACCCCGCCAAGTGTCACTTTATTTTTTATAGAATGAAAAGGAAGGGAGCTTCGTTTCAACAGAGTTGATACACAGCAAAACAGCTTGGTTTTCCCATGCCCATGCTTGGTTTTCCCCAATGGCCGGCAAGAGTGCAGTGGGGAACGTGGGACTTAAGCTGCCTTTTCCAAGGTGAGCCCTCCTTGACTCTTTGATAATCCAGCAGGGAGTAGAACCTGAGCCCTCCTCAATGCCTCAAGCCGATCATTCCATTAGTTTAAACTTATTTAAAACATTATGCTGACGATCTTCAACTAATTTGAAGACAACACAAAACTAAAGCTACAGACAAAGACGGTTCCAGCCGGCAGTTTTTGAAGCGGGGTGCGTGGGGGAGGAGGGTGGGGTGTGTGGAGAGAGAGCGGGTAGACATTGAAGTGATATAACATTGAAAAACGGACAAACAAAATTTAGTGAGGCCCCCCCTTATACCGTATTGGGAGGGGACATAGGTCAGGCCCGCCCCCTCTGCATCCACCACTGACTATAGGATGCCTTGGGAAGAATATGTAGGGAAGGATGGATAAAAATGTGTGGAGGAATGGGTACAACAACATAGGCAGAAATGGATAAGATAATAACTCCACACAACCCTAATCAGAAGGAAAAATTGTGCTCTATTCCACGAGAAGAGCCAATTTTAAGAGTTTGTATCTGTTGTAGCGGCTCAAAATATGAAGAAGGCTCACTCACGCGCAGAGTTGAGGTAGTACGGCTGGCAGAGCACCGCCACTCTTTGTGCTGCCGCACCGTTGCCGTTATTGTTGTCGTACGGCCTCCAGAACCCGTCTTTGTTACACCTATAGGGAAATTTTACTCATTATTAATTTCAACACGAAGAAAGGGGAAGTTACTTTGCAGAATGGCTACGGATTCCCATACTGACTCATAAGAAAGCCATCATCAGGAAATTTTATTCCTACTCTCCGACCAGCGGTAATTGCTTGGTGATAAAAATAACGATTTCTCAACTTCCAACGAATTAATTTCTGGGAAATTTAAACAGAAAATCTGACACGCTATGGCAACAGTGTTGAGTTTATTCACATTGTACTGTTTGTCATTGTTCACTGTGATTCTTGCTTCTTTTGTTTCCCGAGTGACCGTCGATAACAGCTTTTATATTTGCATCAACAACGGGGCATCAACAACGGGGCATCAAAAAGCTTTAACCGACTATCAAAAAGAAGTTATGATCAAGAAATCACCTAAAGGTGCATCACCTGATGCCAATGCCCATGAAGTAGGTCGTCAAGTTGACACTATGAAAAAATTCCAGAAGGACCCACCACCAAGGAAGGTACGATCAAATACCGGGATTTGCAGAATTGTCATTGACAAGGATTTGAAGGCTGTTAGTTGCCAGCTCCGTAGAAGATCTGATCAAAATAGCAAGTCAATTTTTACCACAGCTGATCATTCTAACGTACCGAAATTCACAAGTAATGACATTTTTGAGACCATAGCTTGTATGAAAGTTTCGCTGAGAATACTCCCTCTTACGGAAATACACAAGAGTTTGAGGATGGAATGGACAAGGAAATATTTGAAGATGGATAGNTTTTTGCCGGCTTGGACATCCAAGGTGTAAATTTGATGATCTGGCCGCTATCTTGCTCCCACCCGATTCAAAACTTTTAGGCCATCATCAATTTTCATCGGAACAGTCTCATGGGAAGCCATTTATGTCACAGCAGGGTCAGTCCTACGTTCCACTATTGAAACATTAATTGCATCAAAGAATACGAGGTATTTTGAGATAATAAAACTCCAAGGTGCTTATGTGACTAATTAATCATGTTTTTGAATAAACTTAGTTTTGTTACTGCTGTTTGTCACATATTTTCAGAATCGATCCTTACTTTGTGTATATACTTAGAATTTATCCTTATTTTGTTGATTCATTTTCTTTTCTTTAGCAAAAAGGTGCAACTTTGGTTGTTTTCATTAAAGAGCTATCACCTCCAGTCGGCCCAAATTCAATGACTTCGATAAATGTTTTTCTTCATGTACAAATTTTTGCTTTAAGACCTAAGTTTTGCCTTCGCTGTCGCAAAAATGGGTCAAATTTCAGGTAAAAATTTTCCAAAAATTGATTCTCAAGATGTAGAGAAATCGTTGTTTGTATCACTAAAGCCATCATCGTTGGTGTGAATAATAGTATAAATCGTGACACTCTGACGGTAATTCCACGGTATTTCACTGGAATCTTTACCGTAATATTACTCCGACTGCTCGTTTATTCGGGAATAATTCCAAGGATGTAGTAAGATCAGACAAAAATACTTTACAAAGACAAACAGCATGTTTAAACTCCATTATCAAGTGCTATCTGACTACACATAGCCTGTAGTTTCGAGTTCAATGCATCAAAATGTTTTCATTTCTTGTTCACGTGGTGAGCGCATTATTATAGATCAAAATGGAGGGTGCAAGGAGAGTCAGCAGCAGCCTTGCATGACGAACGTTAGCGTTTCCGCGAGACAAGTTTCATAAATACTGCTTTTCTAGAATTAAAATTCACAACCACACGCAGATACCTTCTGAGTGATGATCAACGTACATGGAACCACACCATCGTCCTTCGAAAACGAAAAGATCCCGATAAATCTGATCTCATTTATAAAACTTTTTTCAGGTCTAGTCTGGTATACATAGGCTCTTATTCTGATGCGCTCAACATTGCTACCCATATCTCCAAACTCTACCTGCTGCTGGGGCACTGGATCTTTGAATCCGTGCCTGGAAACGCACGGGGTAATTTATCACTCACCGTCACGAGTCCGAGGACCAATGAGTAGGAAATGTACTTTATTTGTGCAAATTACGAGTTTTTTGCCGTGAATTTGATAAAAAAGCCTTTATTGAAAAAGAAATAAATAAACAAAACTCAAATTTGTGTGTTGCTTGAGAAGAGGAAACGTAGATTAAAAATTTCAATAACATAAAACAAAAGTACATGAATTATTTCGGGAACTAGAGGCCTAAATTGAGAGACAGTAATACTAAATTTCGGATCAAATACAACATAGCGTGGTGTTTTTAAGTAATAATTATTATTTTCCACTTAATGAGCAAATATCTTAATTGAAATACATTTGCATTTGAATACGCGACAGTCGGACTGAGCCCTGGAAAGCTCGACAAACTGAGCCAGTTCAGAAGGGAACTACCAAAAATAATGTCTCTCTGGCTCAATTTTTGGAAGTCTTCCAATAATATAATACTTACTACGTGGGCCGTTAAATCATTCCATCTGAACATTTGAATCGATTTGCGTTCTTTTTCAAAGTTCTTTTGGAAGACTTGTTAAAGTTCTGTGAGCCGATGGTAACTCTACTCCTCTTCTTCATTCAAAGCACACAGAAAAGCATTTAAGCACGAAATCTTTCCGTACACCCAGTCGCGCTGCTCGAGTTACCATTATCGCCCGTTCGTATGGTGACTCACGCTCACGTGCTAAATTCACGCACTATCATGTAATATAACTACTTCTACTATGTCAATCAGCTAAATTTTGTAAATTGATAAGTCATAGTTATTAATGCCACAAATCAGGAGATTAACGTATAGAAATTGACTTTCGATACTCAAATTGTGGTACTCAAAGTTTTAGGAAAAATAAAAATATGAAATGACACTGAAAATGAGAATAGCCAAATTACTAATTTTACAAATATTTTCTACTCCTACATTGCATCTTTCTCGCAGATATTCCCCGACAGCTTCGCAGTGCATCTGGCGAACAAGATGTCCCACGGTGAAGACGTCATCAAAGGAAGCCTCGTCAATAAAATCGCCCTATCTGTTTGTCCTAAGATGGCCGCCAAGTATTTTTTTCCGTAGTTTATTTGATTCTGTTCAGTTCAGAGCTCAAGCATCTGTTGCGGGGGAGTTTGTAAGTCAGGGTAATTAGAACCAATTTTATTACACTACCTAGGAGACACTAAAAAGTGTTCCACATCGAAGTCACTGTTAC
>VOMN01059460.1:0-13806 GCA_014899125.1 Orchestia grillus | reverse complement strand
GTTGATTCTTCAATATTGTTTAGAGAGGTTCTCGATGAAAGGAAACTGATTCGTTACGTCGTTTCTGAACCTGTTATATACAGACGAATTTATTTTCTCCTTCGCGAAGGAATACAAGGTACGCATGCCGTTTTTTTATTTTGATAAAGATATCACGAGTAATCCAAGGCTTTTGCCTGTTTTTTGGTGTAATTGTGCATGTGACAAGAGGACTGTAATGATTATATGCAGAGATGATCGTATCGGTTAGATTTTACAACACTTTGTCAGTGTTTGCGGCATCGATTACTCTTTATTTGTGACAAGTAAAGGAATTGATTCCGTTATCAAAGTGCGCATTGCTTGTAAGTTCGACTCATTTATTCTACGGTATTGAAAACTTTCAGCCTGCGCCTCATTACACGCATTGAATACGTTTTTTAGCCAGAAACACCAGAGAATAATCGGATAGGTCAAAAGTAAACATTCCTGAGGAAAAATCACTTGGATCTATTATGAATCAGTTGTCAATTAGTGTGGCAGAGTCCAATGAGACGCGTGTAGGCTTATTGATTAACCGAAGAAATTGTTTCGAGGGCAGAACATTAAAAAAATGGAGGTTTATGCACAGTTCACAAGATTGAGCAAATCGTGGTTAAAGTCACCGCCAACTGTAATTTCACTATAAAGTGATTTATTAAACAGTGATAGAATGCGGTTCAGTTCATTCAAGAACCATAACTAACACGCTGAAGGGGGCATGTAGATAGTTCCCACAATAAGGCACTTTCCGTTTTTCGATAGTTAGATGAAGTTTTGACGTGACCTCTCAAGGGGCTTACGATTGACAATAGGGTTAGGTTAGTTGGGTTTGTCCATCGTATACTCCGGGACTGGCGATCCCAGGAGAGTACCGCTAGATTACGTCAACTTTATTCTTCATAGGTAGACCTTCAGAACTTCTGTCTTTCGTGTCCACTTTACTTCCATTAATTTCACACCTTTTTCGCTATTTCTTCTTCATCTTTTTTTTCCTTTTCGTTTTTAACTCGTTGTTCATCTTGTTTTAACTTGTTATTGACTTAATCAATTTGAGTTATTTATTTCACTTTAAAATGAATTCATTTTAATTTCAATCAATTTTTCAAAAAGTTGAAATAGGTTTATTTTGATTTGGACTTAACTGCCTTTAATTAAGCATCTCTCATTTTAATTTGAAATTGACATATTTTAAATTGAATCTCACCTACATGAATTTGAAATTGATAGATTTCAATTTGAAATTGATAGATTTCAATCTGAAATTGATTTATTTTAATTTGAAATTGATTTATTCTAATTTGAAGTTAAAAATGTATAGCCCAGCTGTGATTGTGCAAAATTTATATTTGTTATGTAATACAAATTTATAGTATTTTCCTAGCTGTGAAAATGTGTTTGAACATGTTAATGAAGCGTGCTGGATTGAAAAGCCTTTTAAACCCTTATCTTAATTCATGGTCAAATAAATTGTAACAACATGGTGAGATAAAACTATTTTCATCTCAACACTTGCCGTAAAATCAAATACTTTAAAGGAATTATTCATATGAAACGTTAACCAAGGTTTTTTATTTACAGTGAAAGAAAATTTGGAATCCTCGATTTTTGTATAAAATATCAATATCATTATCGCAAGTTCGGTCGGAATGCAAGATTTATCGATTTAGCAATTACCGCCTTATCGGCAATAAATTTACTGTTAGTTATCGAGTATCAGTTATAGATGTTGTTTTCGTTATCGATTTATTGGTTATCGTGACAATTTTTTTGTTATCGAGCCCACCTACAATTATTACCCGCATAATGTGTATTCACCAATTAAACAAAAACGTACTTTGGTCTAAACTCTCATGCACTTTTGCATTTATACATTTTCTGTCGTACGAGGTTCTACCTGAGTTTACTAATTTAAAAGTTTATCATATGCCCCTGAAGTTGGTGTGACCTACCTTCCCTGTACCCCTGACACGAGAGCTTTGTTTTCCCCTCTGTTAGTAGAGGGGAGCGACAAGCCTGCCTACTTCTACTCGCCCGAGCAGAGAAGGGTGTGGTCGGGCCAGTTAATCAGTGTAGATGCCATTAGCGAGCCTGCTCGGCTAGGGTGAGGGAAGTCAATGATGCTCCGAAACTCCATGCGACAAGAGGGCGGCTTCTGTGTTAACGTCTTTTTTTTTCTCTTCTATGACGTAATGAGACAGACTATACAGTAGGTGATTACTCTGATGGCTGTTGCTGCGTTTGGTTTTACGATATAGGCTGTGCACATACATGGAACAAGCTGTAATCGACAATTTTGGGAGCTGTTTGTGTTTCGCTGACGTTACCCTGAGCATAACTCGCGCTTTAATCACTTGATAAATTATAAGCATTTATTCCAGGTGATGTGACACAAACACTCAGTGTTAGTGTATAATGTATTCTTTCTAAATTGCTTAGCTTCTTAATTAGGTCACTATTCCTTTATTTTCACGCAGTACTTGAAGAATAATATTCGTTAACTGTCCAGGGAAGTTTTTAAGAACTTTTTGCTTCTTATTAGGAATGAATTAGGTACGAGATAAATTTAGGGATTTCTAATTGATATCGAGAAGTTTGTTCTCAAATTTCTGACAATGTAAGCTCCAAAACGATTTTCATAAGCGACTGAAATTAATTCATGACTAGAAAACGCAGCTTGCCAAAAATGATGGGACAAATGATTTTATTTTCTTTAAATGCTCTCTATTTACTGTAAATCTCACACGAAGTATTTTTAAATGCAGTGTCACTGATACGGACTGCCTGTTCTGATAGCCTCGCTGATTAGTTAGGAATACGAACCCATAAATTTTCTCCTATCTACATCTTTAAGAGCGTGACAGAGCGGACGGATGGACCAACAAGCAAAACAGGACTATTATTATACACAGTGTCCCACAAAAACCGAGCCCTCTCTTTAGAAGTATTCAATGTGCTAGCTTATAAACCGATGTTTACGTCGTTTTTTCCATTGATGAAAAAATTTATTTTCGACTACAAAAGGGTTAAAGAAACGTCAAATTTCAAGTAATAAAATTTTAAATAAAAATACGATAGACCAGGATACTATTTGACTTGCTGGCCATCCGCGCCGAGATATTTTTGATATTTATCTTTCACCTTCCTCGTCACTCGTCTTGTAGGTGGATTGTTCTTTAGCGCGTCAAATTCAGCAATAATACGGTGTTATAGCTCGTCTAAAGTTTGTGGTGGGGATGCGTAAATGTTTGATTTTACATGACCCCATTAAAAAAGTCACAAGCTAGGTGGCCAATCTGGCTCAAATCCCATTACCATTATTCTCCCTGGAAAGACGGTTTGCAAATAATTTTTAACAATAATACTTCTATAAGTAGGTGCTCGTCTTGCATCCACCAAGTTTCGCTGAACTGATCACTGTACCTTGTTACGAGTTCTAGAATTATTCTTTCTCTCAGCAATTTTAGTAACACTCGCCAGTAAGATTTATTTCGTAGAATACTGGCCCGATCACAGTTCCATTGCTCCACAGACCAGCCCATACGGACACCTTCTCTCGGCTAAATGGAACACTAAAAACAGCATTTTCAGGACGAAATTTCCTTGGAGAATTATGCCTATAATTTTGTTTATTTTTCCGTTCATATGAAAAGCTGCCTCGTCGCCTACAACTTGACATCTGAGGAATCACTCTGGTCGATTCAAAAACCATTGACAAAATGCCAGACGTCTTGGAAGATCTGCATCTAAAAGCATCAGTTAAATGACAATTTTAAAGAGATGAAATTGTAGGTACTTCTGGACAAAGGGCGAAAATGACGATTTTGATAAATCCGAAGGATTTCTGTGCAGGAAACGTTGGGTGTTAGCAATTATTTGTCTGATATTAGCAATGTTGTTTTCATTTTTGATGATTTTTTATCTTCCGCTATTGCCTTTGTTCAAGTTAAGTACGGTACCCACTTTATTAAAGTTCTGCACTGTGTCGTGAATAGTACCCTTCGAAATAGACGTTCTTTCGGGGGAAGGTTTTTTCTAATCTCTATTTCACCAGTTTGTAACTTTTTGTTTCGGTGTTACAATTCGCTACGAAATCTCGCTATTTCTTTGTAAGCTGCATTTTCGGGGTGTACAGTTAATTTGTTTTGAATGAAATGCTTATGATATTTCATGTGTGATGTTATTAGTGATATGTCAAACCACTATTGTGAGAGTTCGGTTTTTTCGTAGAACACCCTGTGTAATGGGATGTCCTAAATTTATGCTCCCAGGTCCACGACTATTTACGAAAACATATGTACTTTATATCAGTTGAAATCATAAATCCTAGTAACGATATAAAAAGAAAACGAATAACTCTCTAAAATATGCAATTTTCTTTGATTTGTGAGAAAAATAGTCTATTGATCTATAGCCCAGTGCATTTTCCCTCCACAAGGAAGGGGTTGCTAACTACGAACACAAACGTTCACAGTTATTGAAGTAAATTTGAGAGTACTCGTACATGTAGAACTTTTTTATCCAAATTTCTGTTAGAACTTGAGAGCGTAGCTTTCCTCAGTGCTCAAGTTCAATGCTGCAACACTTCAAGTCAATGAGCTTTTTATTGAAAAAACACACAGAATTTGATCCATGTGAAAATATTTCACTTCTGGCTCGTTTCGAGATTAACACCATAATTTCTCATGTCTTCGAGATTGAAAAAAACTCAATGCTAAAACTTTTAATGGATGCAATAAGAGTTTAACACAGAAGAGAAGTTGCGTAGGAATAATTGTTATTTTCGACTGTTCTGCAATGAAGTGAGTTAGACTATAACACGCAATTGACAGGATCATGACTCGTGCTACATAGTCTAGTATGTCAGCTATCAATTTCATGCCAAGCGGAGTGACGCCGATCGCCGCTTCAAATACTGAACTTAATCAATTAAATTACTAACGTCACATTCCGAACTCAGGAATTGTTCTTGTGACTAACACGTTTCATTAATAATTGTCATGACTTTTGGGCATCGAAAACGGTGAATGAATGAATGTACATTTACTTTAGATGTATGTCTAGGAGACGTACGTCTAAAGTGAAACGTACATTTATGCCCGCGTCAGAGAATGACGCGTCGCTTCCATGGGTTACGTCAGAGAATGACTACCAAGATACAGGCGAGCCCTTGTGCAATGTTCAGAGGAAGAAGGCATCTTTTGAAATACCTGAAATTAAGACCAGTTGGGAAAGATAGGCAGACCTCGACCAGTTAATATCAACTCGGAGTTAATTTTTTCGCATGATTTAATAAACAGAAATCCTTCGCAGCACGTTGGTTTAAACCCATCTTCACCCAAGTTTTGAAGATGATGTAAACAGAGTTGTATTTTCAAGCAAAGAATCAAAGATGAAATGATTAAAAATTTTAATATTCGAATAATGGTTGTGTTCTGAACTGCTGAGCTGTAACAGCGATTGAGGATCAAGTAAAAAAAATGCATTTTGCTATTGTTTATTAGCTAGTGTTCCATCAGTGAAGAGGGTCTTATCTTTTAGAGCTACTCAAACCTAGGTAAGCGATAGACCTCGTAAACGACCTTACTGAACGTACTCGTATCTTGGCATATCTACGCCTAAACCCCAAGCTCAAGGAGCGGAAGTGCAGAAGGCAGCCACACCGCTTGTTTCAGTTCCACGATGCTGGAAGCGAGTTCTGTGAGTCAGCCGTCTTGTGACGTGGCGTGACGTCATCATCGCGTGATGTCATTAATGGCCTCATTCTTGCTCCGCCAATCACGTTGCTCTGAGTGAGGTTTCCGAAAATAGACATGTACTCCTCCGACGTGTTTTAGGAATGTGTTTATCTTGTTTTGTGTTGTCGGGAATTAACTACGCATTGCAAGCCGTTGCGGAAAATTATGGAAATGTTTTTCAGAAAAATCAGTGAATGAATGATTCGAAGCTAGGATTATTGTGGACTGCTCAGGCAAGGTATTTCACATAACCAGGGAGTACTTCCCTTGGGAAAGGAAGCTTAAGCCACACATTCCTCACATCCCTCACCACGCCAGTAGTTGTAAGGCATTGAAAACCCAACGGTAAAATGTGTTAGAATTAATAAAGGTTCTTTGACGCCAGTGCATTTTCCACTCCAATAAAGACGTTCATAAATATGAGTGTAAAGTTTACCATATCTATTTGTGCTTTAGGTTATTAATTATGTTTATGTATTAATGTTTCTAAATATTTCTAAATTACCGACTTATAAGTTTGTATTAAAATTATCTTAAATTAATTTACGTTAATAGACTTAAAATGAGAAATCATTATCTATTTTTGCAAAAGTGTTCTTATTGAGGCTCTGCTTTATCTGTATTGTTGAAGTAAATAATTACATAAATACGTATGAAAACATCAAACATGAAACTTAAATATTTTATGAAATAGCATATTTAGATGCTAAGGTGTTTATCCGTGTTGCCATCGTAATGTTAAGCAGATGATCGTTTCCTGACACCGTGCCCTGCTACGTCACCGTCTCCAAAGCAACACTCGAGGAATGGCGGTAACCTTGGAAGTGGCGTCGCTGGGGCGTACATGCGGCCGGCCGTCTCGCTGAGACTGGTGGCAGTGTGTGCATCACGGGCGGTTTACTGCCTTCCGTGCCTTACGTTAGTCGTCGCTGCGGCTTCTTTGCTGGAGTCTGTGGGCAACTTAAATTATGCATGCTACCCGAGCTACACAGTTTCGCTTGCACCACAAGACAAAAAAACTAGACTGTCAACATTTTTTTTCAGTTATAACAATCTGTAGCTTTATTTCAAGCACATATTTGGTTAATATTTTCCAGCTTATTAGACGAAGAAAATGGAATCCAGGATATGATTTGATGCATAAAAGGCAGCTACCTCTTCTTATTTCTGAGCAAATATCCCGGCCTGTGCAAACTTTACAACGGTTGCTAGGTTGGTCTCTCCGTCCTCCTTATCAACATGTCATAAGGGAGCATTACTGTAATGACATTGAATATCCTATCGTAAATTGATGTTACCAGAAAGAATTTGAATATTTTATTTGTTAGTATACGATACAAGAGTATTTAGTTTGATCAACATAGTGTAGTTATGAATAGTTAATTTTAAATGAAACTATTGGAAACACATTATTTACTTCCCTGGGAAAATACAATTAATTTCAAAAGCAAACACAGCAAGTTCCGCCCGTTTTGGCAGGCCGGGCCATATTGCTTCGTTGAGCTACCACCGGTAACTTCAGTTTACCGGTTAACGTAATTATTTGTTAACCGGTTAACGTAACTATTAACATAATTTCAGTTCACCGGTTAAGATAATTATCCCTTTTCGCCTACACGGAAGCTAGTGTGCACAGTTACAGACGATCAATAAACGTCAGGGTTTTTGTATCACATAGATATTTTATGCATCGTCCTAAATCGTAGTAGAATTAAACACACAAACAGTTACCGTTCTACCGTGTTAGAACATAACAGGTGAGAATGAAATTTGATTCGAGATTGCTACTATTTTGCGTACATTCAAACATGAACTGGTCCGTATTAATGTGACGCGCCAGTCATCGAATGCCCAAGATGACCCAAATTTATGCGTCCAGCCACCGAAGGACTCAAAACATTATGGCCTCTACCTGATTGAATCATTCTCGCGTATGTACATGGCAGCAATAGAGCCATTCATCTTCTATTCACTGTTCTCGGTAGGGCTTCTTCCTCATGGAAAAGGAATTTTTTATGTGTCACACATCTTTTTTTCGTGTATTGGAACTGCCCCTGGCTGTCTCCCTCATTGATATCAGAAATATACTTGGAAGAACACATGACGTTTCAACATATTGAGCGAACACTCTGCCGTACCTGAGGTGGCTGGATCTTATTAAAATTGATTCACTAAATGTTGTAGTGCACATGAGCGTTGGAGGTGCGAGTCTCCCACACATAAATTCTACAGAGTTTTAAGTTTCTGTCAAGACATTACCAGACATTTACAACAAGCAACCCTTTTTGTTAAGATGTCTGTAAGAATTCCTGATTTCCATGAATTTCATGCGTCTTATAATTTATACTCTAAACTAAATCAAATTAGTGGAATTGCTGCCAACGCACGGAAGTCGAGTTTGAATGCGATGAGCGAGAAAAAAAATAAATGCTTAAAGAAATTATCGTCACTTTTGCCTCTCTCAGAAGTAAGACGAGATGACGATCTTTTGTCGTTAATTGACGATGAACTTTCGGAAACCTAAATTTTTCGCATATTTTTTAATTCGAACCAACACCGGAGTAATTTTATTGAAAGGACAATTAAAAAAAAATAAACGACATGATCAGCCTAGTGGTTAAAGCTGGAGAAAAAGAAGTACCCCCAGCAGCAGCAAGAGCAGTACGTAGTAAGAGAACATTCAAATCTCAACTATATGTGTATATTACCACTTTCGGGCTCAAAACCCCGCGTTCCTGGGCTAGAAGCACCACGCTCTCCGCTAGGGGTGAGACGCCCACAAAAGCTGACTGATATCGAACAGTTTAACTTGTCAACTTCCCTCAGGTAAAACAGGCTTTCGGTGAGGGGTTAACTGCCCGAATTGCGTACGAGACTTCATCCTGGTTTAAATTTAACCAAGAACTAACCGACGAAATGACTTGAAATTTTCAACTTCGTTGTCAATGAAATTCTTAGCTTGCAAGACATAATTTGCAAAGGTCTGCAGATTTAATTCCAAATGGGACTACATATATAAGGCATCGTTGGATGAACGTGACGATGCTTGTCAAATGAACGAAAGTTCAGTAAGCTGAATTAACGAGAGACGTCATTTATATTCATCATTTTCATTAAAGGCGAAAGAAAGTTGTAAAGGCCCGACGCTGTCGTACTGTATCGAGCCTGTGCACGATTCGGATCTGCGCTGTGTGACTTGAACAGCACCGAGTGATTGCTGCAGAGGAACGAATACAGCGCGCGGAACAACTGACCTCAGCGTTGGTCTGTTTTGCGAAATTACACAAGAAGCAGCGCAGTCTCTCAATAATCCTAGCTTCTCACAGCTTTTAAAAAAAACGGATTGAAAATGATAATTCTCAGCCGAATACAGTGAATCGTTCGAGAAAATTTGTTTAAAAAAGTTCTAAAACAAGCGGAGCAAAATGCGTTCATTTGATTAGAAGGTGTAACCAATAAATGAAGATCATGAATTTTAATTCATTTTTCAACCTTTTACTTAGACAACTAATGACATGGAATTTTGAGTGGATAAATTCGTTATCCACTGACACATTTTCCAGTAATCTACGAATGCAAGTAATATTATCTTGCACCTTTATAGTAACTTCACTTTTAGCGCAGCCAGGCTCCAAGGAGACCGCTTGCCAAACACGACATATTGAGTTTTACGAGCGCGATGGGGCGCGTGTCTGTGCGACAGTGCCGAACTTTATTTCTATAAAGTGGTGCCCGATTGTTAGTAAATTTTCATGCATTGAAAAGCCATCAATATTGAAGACTGATTTTTCTAACGTACATTACCTATCTTACAGGTTTTTAATTTGTTAGGTTTTACGAGTGTCTTTTTCATTAGCTTAGGGATCATTATTGTCGTGATTCTAATTTCCGATTTTTTTATGCACGTGTACGCTTTACTCTGGTGCGTAGGGTTGTTGGTCACTTCTGTTGTTCAGTAGAGTTATGGCTAATGTGTGCATTGAGTTCCTATAGAAGTTTATACGTTCGAAGTAAGAAATTATACCTTTCACCGTGTACACATCTACAGTGCTCATTTTGAAGATGATTATAAATCTTAGCTGCGCATCAACAAATTACTGTGTAGGCTTTTCAAGCTGAGACTAGGAATATTTTGTACATGAAATGATTCATAGGAAATAGCACCAGCAACTACGAAATATCTGTCGAATTAATTTGTATCCTATGCTTCGCGCATTATGTGCTAGTGACCATGAGTAATAGCATCTGCCTTGAAATAAGCCAGTTAGTCATTTCCCTCTCTTTCCCGTCAGCGAATCAGCCAACTCAGCCACATGGCTTCAGCGGTAAGGCTTTTCCACTTCGCGAACTCGACAACGGCCGATCCTCTGTAACAGTGTCAATGGAGTTGTGAGGGAGTGTGTATGTGAGTGCCTCCGTTCTGACTTGGCATAGGTTTGTTTCTGGCTTGAAATATACGATAATTATAACAAGAAAATATCTATTTGTCAATAATCTATTTGCTGATCTTTTTCAGTTGGCACAGATACCAGTCATTAGGAGTTTGATATTAAGGGAAACTGTGACAGTTGTTCGTTTAGCGGTTAAGTGTGCGCCTATCACATGAGTTTTCTCTAATTTCAGTGCCTGGATTCCGTTGCTAGCAAGGTGAGCTTTGCAGGGGTGCATGTGCGTGGGAATTTTTTAATGTTAACCTTGTTTATACATTAACTATGTGTGATTTCATTAAGAGTGAGCACCTGAAAATATTCTCTTACAGACCAATTCTAAGCGACGACTCACATCTGCTTCCCATGCGGCGAAGATAGACGAGACCACCACTACAGAGCATGCTGCATTTGTTGGTCGAATAACTTGAAATAAAGTTGGTTGGAACATCACGTTCATGTGTGATCGGCGGCGGTGTTGTTGAACTTAACCAACCTTTAAACCGAGTGGCTGAATCATGTTAACTTTCCCCGGCATGTACGAGTTGACCGAATTCTACCCAACTTGTTTGTTTTAACTTCGGACGAGTAAACTCGTTAAATATTTGGTAGATACTAATCCAGAAACGAGCTTACGCGACCATTTTTGACCTATCATGATATAAACATACTGTTAAAGAGTGTTCTCGTAAGGAAAATGTCGTCTGAAAATTATACGTTTTTATAAAAAAACCTACCGAGGATAAGGTTTGTAAAATTGAAATTTATCCTTTAATTTTATTTGGAGGCTTGTAGGTGTCGTATTAGCATAGAAATGTGCAGCACTGTAGAGTATCCATTTGTATTTCAAGTTATGAAAGTTTCTGTAGAGAAATTCCGTGTGAGCTATTCGGAAAGCGGGGGTTGGTCATCAAATGTTTTAAGATGTCACTATTGTCATTGAATGTTGTATTGTTTTGACCGAACTCAGCGGTGAATGTTTTAAGATGTCATTACTGTCATTGGATGTTGTATTCTTTTGACCGAACTCAGCGGTGCAAACGATAGTTAGTAGTTGAGACACGCTGGAGCCAAGTATAAGGCATGGAGGTGTACGTGAGGAGGCTTTTCATGTGGTCACGGAGTGCTTCTCTTGGAATTGGAAGATTAAACCAGACATTCCACAGTGTACTGAGGGGCCCTGCCGTTAAATACAAGGCATTTCAAGACCCTTCATGTTTTATATCAACTTGATTAGATGAATTTTCTCTCAGTTTTTGTTCCTCCACCAGCGGGTTAGCGTGGCAATTCAGGGAGACTTCACCTCTGTGAAACCTTTTGACGCATTTGCTCGCTCATGAAAATATTGTCCTTTTCTCAAATAATAAAGAATTAAGTTCTGCTTGCTGTATCTTGAGATGAACAAGACGTTCAACTAGCAATATTTATGGGTGGTCGTACCTCTACTGAACTGTTTTGTTGTTTTATAATCAAGATACTTGCTCGCAGCAGCGATGTATAATGACGGGTGATTCTGTGTCCAGCGGTCGCTCTGACGTTCTGTTCAGTGATATATTAAGTGATGTGCTGCTTAGAATATTCTGTGGGGAATATCAAGTGATGTTCTGCTTAGAATATTCTGTGGGAAATATCAAGTGATGTTCTGCTTAGAATATTCTGTGGGAAATACCAAGTGATGTTCTGCTTGGAATATTCTGTGGGGAATACCAAGTGATGTTTTGCTTGGAATATTCTGTGAGGAATATCAAGTGATGTTTTGATTGGAATATTCTCTGTAATATTAAGTGATGTTCTGCTTGGAATGTCAAGTTCTATTTTTTGTGTATACTGAATTAATATTTTTATTACGCTGTGAAATGGTATTCTTCATAAAATATGGCTTGAGTTCTGATAAAATGCCAAATGATGTTCTTAGATTAGTGTATCGCATTCATAATGAATTATGAGCTTTACTATCAAAAGTACCTAATATTCCAACTGATGGTCTCAAAGAGGGCTGTTTAACTTTCGTTTAATTCGTGTCACGGATTTTAAAGTGATTAGTTTGTATGAATAATTTATTTCTCAGTAAATGCTGACACTCCTGGAAAGCGGGCGTGTCGTGCTGCTCAGGTATGTTTAGAACCGTCGATGCTTCCCAAATGGGCAAAAATTGTCGGCCTAACTGAATAATCTCACTGGAAGCGTCATAGTGCAGGCAGTAAAATTACGGAAACTTCTGCACTCCAGTATTCACTTGCAACGTGTTAGTATGAATGTCGTGAAATGAATTGAAATGTCTTGTTCTGAAAAGTGAAAACGAGGAAAGGGATAAATTTTGTTGGATGTATTTTCTATTTACTCTATTTGGAGGATGATCACAGTTACATTTCAAAAAGTGTTTGTGAAAAGCTTTCTAATTTCACGCCATATTTCACGTCGGACGCTGTATCGGTCAGAGGCAACGTGTACTCATCGGGGTCATATTGTCTAGTCATAATGATGCAGTTGCTCTATTATTGTTCCTAGGATCTGTGTTGAGAAGTGTACTGTAGTGATCATTTTACAATGAATATTTAGTGGTTGACTGTCTGGTAATGCGTTTGCTCTCGGTTGGACTATTGATTATCAAATACCGTCATCTCTTTCATTGAAAATGGGGATCTGTTCTCGGATCATGTTGGAAATGATCTGAGGAATGAGATCACCGGCAGCGTGATCGAATAATTTCTCATTGATGTGTGTATCCATCAGCGAGACCAGATGACCACTGCTCTTCTCAATGAAATTAGTCTTGAGGCTCGTAACCACTCCCCAAAAATTCAGGCGCAAACTTTCAGGAATTCCGCGGGTCCACATAAACCTCTTAAGCACCATTTAAGAGCCGTATAAGTATTTTTTATGGATTTTTTTTTCATTTACTTTGCATTACATTATAAGGAAGTGTTTTTTCCATGTATACGGGGTGTCCCAAAAGTACCTGACCCTTTTGATTTGTTAATAAAACGAAAATTATGATCGCTAGGATGTTGAAACTTGTTTTATTCGAAAGAAAAACTTTTTTTTGCGGCACAATAGGATAGTTGATATTCTATTTACGAACCAACTTGACGTTAAATATCTGCTTCATTGCTAACCCTTCATTTTCATCATGTCTCTATACAGCAAAGAAGAAAGAATAAGAATCCTGCAAGTCTACACTCGGACAATATCAATAACAGAAGTGCAACGTGATTACAGAACCTATTTCAGAACAACAACCAGTCCTTCTAAAAATTGTTCGAGAAACTTCGAAAAATAAGACAACTCACGCCTGAAACACTAAGGAGCGTTATGGAAACGATAAAGACACGAACCCTAACTTGTCAGAGCAACCATGACCATCATTTAAAGGGCATTATATTCTAAACCTAGTTCTAATAAACCATAAAAAGATTCTTCTTTCGAATAAAAAAATGTTTTAATATCCTATCGTCCATAGTTTTCGTTTTATTAGCAAATCAAAAGAGTCGGTTACTTCTGGCCCTCTTGTAAAAATCGAATTTTTATTATTTAAATACTATCAAATCTACAGTTTTAGTCGTACAGAAATGAAATAAAGCTCATTCGACGGGGAATTTCAATGCAAATATTGGAATTGTGTT
>VOMN01059450.1:0-22841 GCA_014899125.1 Orchestia grillus | reverse complement strand
TTTCGTCCCTTGAAAACGCACGCTGCTTAAGCGTGCGAAAGCTTTGGAAAAAAAAAACAGTGGATGTTTTCAAAAATAATAATCAGCAAAGGAGGCTTGAAAATAGCAAAAACCAAAGTGGGCACCAAAAATTGCACTTCTGAAGACTGAGCTAGAGCTGAGGTAACCCTCTGCATGCCCTTCTGAGGACGCCAGTCTCCATAGCATAAGACAGACGAATCTAACCTAACCTAACCCTATTGCCTATCCTATGTATGGCTCATGGGGGAATGTGATACATAATACAAGATAGAAGACATCCGGTATATCGTATACGACATGCGACGTATGATATATTTCATACGACATACAAGGTAGAATTGAGTATCATACAACACAATTCGACAATACGATATAATGTGATGCAATGTAGCTTAACCGATTTCAGTGTACCAGTCCATATACAGTATATTGAATATCATCTGAAAATTTCTGATTCATTGTGTACCTGCAGTAGGATTTAAAAATAGTTTTAAATTATACCTTCATCTCATATCCCCTACACACAGTAAGTACAATATTTTATATTGTTCGTGTACAGTAATTACACGTTTTAAATTTTATTTCAATCGAAATTCATTCCGGCGTTTCCGTTTCCTTATTGAGAGTCGAGAGACAGCTGTTTGGTCAGACCGTTCTGCTATATGTATATTGGCTGTGTAACATTGGAGTCCTTTTTCTCAATGACCGAGAGCGTTAGTAGTTAGAGACGCTATTTTGAGACGATTTTGAAATTCCCGAATCATTTTTTTTCTTTTACTGGATTCTCGTGATTTTATTAACATTTTTTTCTTAGGTGCCGGACAAGGCTTGTTCGGGATTTTCTAACATGGGTGGATTAGTGTCACTTGCTGTAGTCTGGTGATAGTATGTTATTCTCTCTATCATCAAATTTCTACCTATCACACCGAAACATCTCACATTTTTTATCATTTTTCTCACTTGCTTGTTACGTATGAGGTCTTTAGCGGTGACTGTGAAACCAAGATCTCTCTGCTGCTCCGTAGTTTGACGAAATGAGTCGTTCATTGTGATTATTTAATAAATGCAAGTCATCAGCTCAAACTTGCAGCATTGAACGTTAGTAATTATTGAAGCCCATTTTCTTGACTGGATCCTTTGGCGTACACAGTCGATTGAAGCCTGTTAAAATGGGTACTCTGTCTTGTTTAGAAAACGTTCTGGGGTGATTCTATGGCGTCCGTGGATTTATTGATTTTAATTATGATTCTGAGGCTCGAGTAATTGATATAGAAGACAAAAATGAACATTTCTAAGCTGCTGTCTTCAGGTAACCCTAAGTTAAATGTGCTCAGTCTCCAAATTGCCTATTGATCGTTACTCTGTAGTTATATGGGATAGATAAAAACTTCATTCAAGCGCAGTTGACCTACACGACAGCACATTGGCTTTTCAACGGTTGTAGTCAATGGCAGGATACGTGAATGCGGTTAACACTGGGGGTTTATTTTGAGTACGATCACTGAGCTACTTCCGCGTCCTTCTAGAGAAGCAACCTCGTCCAAATGTCGTAAGGTAAGCTTCCAATTTGACACTTGGCCCTCCGTAGGGAACTTGGAGGCCTTTGGAAATTGAAACATATAGGGTGGCACAAACGTCACTTCCCTATTTTGAACATTTGTTACATGCCAATTAATACAGCTATAAAAATAGGTTGAATTTAAAATAAACGAAAACGTGTTAAAATTTTATCATTAGATTATCATATTGCTTGAATATTACGCTGTACTTTACGTGACTTTTTCTAAACTATCTGGAGTTATTCCGTTGATTGCTTCCATGATGTTTTCAACTCATGAAGAGAATTAGGCTATTGATGTAAAACTATCCTTTAAGGTTTCCCCATTGGAAAAATCTGCACGGATGAAATCAGGAGACTGTGGTGGTCACGGAATGTCACCAAAACGTGAAATTCAACGACCAGGATAGGCAGCTCTTAGTATTGCCATAGCTTCTCTTGTTGTATGTGGTGTCGCTCCATCGTGTTCGAACCACATGTGCTGCATGCCTAAATCTTCCAGGTGTGGCAATATATATTCTTGTATCAGTAGTCTGCAGTTGTCTCCTTTCACGGTCACGATTGTACTATCAACATCCTTGAAGAAGTATGGATAAATCATCACACCAGAATCGGCAGTTTTGTTTATTAACATACTCACTGATATGGAAACGGGTCTCATCAGACACGATTAGGTGCGAGGCAAAAGTCTCATCATTCGTCCGCCATTGAAATGCACGTGCGAAGTTCACTCTTTGTTGATGCTCTGCAAACTTTAACAGTTGCGTTACTTCAATTTTATATGGAAACAATTTTAAATCTTTTGTTAGGATGCGTTGCAATGATCTTCGTGAAATTCGTTGTTGACTGGAACGTTGCCTAATCGATGTTTTTAAATCTCCAACACTAAATGAAACACGTTGAATTACACATACATTTCATATCGATATCGGTCAGCCAGAACGTTCTTTGTCTGCTGTTACGCTGAGGTCTCTGAATCTTGAAATCATGATAATAATGCAATGTTTGGAGGGCCTTTGTAATTAATTGTTCTTACGAAGTCCCTCTGTACTGCAACTAATGATACGTTGTGGCAGAAATAACTTTTCATTATCTTTATTTGTTAGTCCATGGTGTATTTCGGTATTTTTAGGATATGATAATTGTGTAAATTTCACATACGGAATATGCTTCAAAGCCATTTCATTTTAATACAGAATGAGACTTTAAAATTTGCTCCTTCATTTACTATGTAACGCATGTTTATGTGTATTAGTTGTCGTGTAATAAATGTTCAAATAACGAAGGGACATTTGCACCACTCTGTACTTACCGTATACATTTTATCTACGGTAATCGTTAACACTGTTGACGCTACGAGGAATCTTGAGGGTGTTCATGAAATAACTATGTTCTTCACCGATTTGTGCTGGGGAATTATAATCGAGCATTCTGGTCAACTTGTACATTTTCTCACTATCTTTCGTATGTTTGTGTTTTGTAAAATTGTATCCTTTTTTTGTAACTTCTGCCCGACGTAAAGCTATTTGGCCGATAATTATTGGGTGCTTCTCTGTTCCCATTTTGAAAACAAGAGTGAACACTTTCAACTCGTGTAAGTCTGCTTCCAACTCAAATTCGTCGGCTTCCAACTCGAATTCGTCTGCTTCCAACTCGAATTCGTCTGCTTCCAACTCGAATTCGTCTTCTTCCAACTCTAATACCTCTGCCTCCAATTCACTTCCATATGCTTTGTAGCCTCATTCACCTGCTTCATATATGCTTGAAATTTGAACAGCTCTGAAATTTCTTAACTCGTTATCCATTGCAAAATGTCATGGGTAGGCAGTCAGGTTCTGAACTGTACGTACTGTGGTTTGATACAAAAAATTAAGTTTCATTTGAATGATGATATCACTGTTTTACATTTTTCCACGATTTAAACATGTTGAAGTTCATTTTATGTAATCCAAAAAGTTTCAAAAATACTAATTCATAACTTCTAAGTAAAAATATTAATTCCTGCTCAGTCTAAATCATAAGAATTTTTTTACATAAATATGCTTTTGTTCGGTTTACATGCATAAACGCTCTGAATGAGAGTATTTATTTAGATTTTTCTGCTGTAATTGCATTCACATCTCCATGAAACTTTCAGAGTGAAACGTTCTTAAAAGGATCCCTGGAACAGGAAAAGAAAATTATATATAAAGCTTAGATAATCCTGAAGTCAATTAGGACTTTGAACCAACCTGATGACACTCGTCGTTCAGGGTAAACTGATTTTTCACAATATGGGGAACATGTTTTTTAAAGACTTTGATAATCATGCAAACTGCACAATCAGGATAATTTTCTCATAGGGTTTGCACGAGTAATGGGTCAGTCTTCTCTTCTGCATGCATGAGAGCGCCGTCCTCATTGGTGGCAACGTTGTCCTCGCACTTCCATCGTTCTCTTGGAAGTTGTAGTGTCTGTATAAGAACGATAGAGTCACCTGAAATCGATATTCTTGGCGAAGGAAAATCCAAAGGTACCATTTACTTCACTGTATATTAGCATAAGCATTCTGATGACGTTGAACTTGGGTACTTTCGATATCATTTTGATTATTGAAAAAAATTCAAGTGTTACTGGACTTTCTTTGACCAGTTTATACGTCATGTAATCAGCAGTTGAAGCTCGTTTTGCTCGACCAAAAATATTTGACTCGCCAGTGGCTGAAACCGAACGTTGGTTAGACGTTTAGGCCGGTGTAAAAATTTTCCTTATGAGTCAAACTTGGCACTAACAATGATGTGACGGTATATGTTTCCCGGTAGTTATAGGGCCTAAAATTGTCAGCTGTGATTCAGTAGCGATTAAATAGTTCAAAAAGGTTCAAAATCCAATTAGTTTGATAATACTCCTATCTTAAAACAAACTTGGTAGTTTTTATGGTATATCTTATCAACGACAATGCAAGACTCATAAACGTTAGGCAATTCGAAAAGTTCTGCCCCATTTCTTGATAATCGTAAAATTTTAAAATAATTTGCTTGTAAAAGCACTAGCTACTTCATATAGACGCGAAATTTTCTAAAGCAATGTTTGTTGCAGAAGTAAATTGAAAGAGAGAAGCATTAAAAGGTACCAATTCCTTTGACAATTTTCATTGAAGAAGCAATTAATAAAATGAAGCGATTATTGACACACGTAAAAAAACGAAAAAAGATTTTAACCAAATAGCATGAGCGGTGAAATGCAATTGTATAAAAAATATAGGATCTATCGGATGAAAATTTCACATAAATTCGTACAACTACAAATTTACAGATATTCAAAAGCAGAGTTTAGAGTTTCATGTTGGCTTCAGGACAGGCTGCATCAACGTCCATTCACTGAAAGCGTATTTACAAGCTCTTATAGGTCGCATTTATCTGTGGATGTGCTATGCCTAATCCTGATTTCGGCTTCAGGTTTGCTTATCGTTTCTGTAAGTATCTAAGGAACGTTAGGTCTAGAATCTCACGATTACTACCAAAAAATTATTACAAATATGCGTTTTGTGGGAAATGAACAGCAATATCAACGTCGCACGCATGCAGTGACGTGTTCACAATTGAATTACTGACGTTTTGATTTCAGAGGTGTTGCCATCTTTGCACTGAATGCACTGAAACTGTTGCTTTCAGGGAGCGATTACCCCACGAGCTTTAGTAAATTTGATCTTTATGGAGAAAATGGCTTGGTTTTCTTTTACATTGCGTACACGTACGACTGTACTGTGACTACATTAGAATCAACGGAACGGATTCTGATTACTTGTCTCGATGAAGGATAGCTGGGCTCATAGTTCTGTTGCAAACGAATAGACGGACATTTAATCGTTATCTTGAGAAGTGTTAGTATAAAAAATTTGGTTACATGCTGCTTGTTGAAATGTGGAATGAAAATTTGGTGAAATTTCCTGTCAATTACATTCCTGACATATCAATAAGGTGTTAACTTTAAACTAGGAAAACTCTGGAGTGCACTTGCGGATACATATCAGTATGGAAAGATGACGCAGACGATGTCTGTCTGTTGGAAAAATAATTCAGTCCACCAGTATTGTAGTTTATCTCTATTCACTCAAAGAGGAATCAAATAGTAAAGAATTTAGGAGCCATCACTGCACCAGAGAATCCATACACCTACTTCTGAGTTTGCACCCATACCTCCAGTGATTTAGGTCGCTTCATCCTAAAGGCATCCAATCGCCCTCATATAATCTGGTGTTAAATACTTGATTCAATGTTCATATTAAATATTTTATTAGATCGTATCGAAGTTACTTCAATCGACTTTTTTACTATTCCCTCACGAGCATCTTCAGCAGAGCATTTCATTGTAATCAAAATTCTAGTTAAATTACGCCTAGATTGTATAGTATAATTATGTACACCTATAGAGTTTGTTAAGGATTATGCCACCTAGTATTCATTTCAATCTTAGTTAGAATGCTTTGGATGACTAAGTCGATGGTCGCCGATGAAAACCTATGAACAATGTACATTGCTTTGCCTGGACACATGAATACAGTTCGTCTTTCTTCTGGGTTTCACATTTCAATTACTTGCCCTGGATTTAAAAGAACTCCTTTCAATTCCGTTTCAAGTTTGAAGAAGAATCCTTTGTTCTCAGAGATTGTTTGATACTCCCATCCTCATTATTCATGACGGCTCTTTACTCGTAACAGATCCGCCTCACTCGGTCGTAATCGACTACGATGGGGGGCAGGGACAGTCGCTGTCTCCAGACGAAGACGGTGAGGTCGTCGTCGGACCCATCAATCAAGACGAACATCTCACTCTTACTTGTTCTGCTTATGGTGGTAAGTTTCTCTAACTAATGACTTCCAAAGTTTAGACCTTAAATCAATAATGATTGTGTGCCTGTCGCTCAAGTTTATAAAATGCACATTAGTTTGAGGTAAGTGCATGTTTAAAGCCAGCGCTATTGCTGGATAACGGTAGATTTAAATTTCTGAGGGAGTTTACGCAATGCATTCATTTACTACCTGACGTTGTGTTTGCAACTCTTGTTGGCAAATTATAACATTCTCCTGATAAATTTTTAGGGCTCTCCTTCGCCTAAAACTGAATCAATATACTGAACCCAGGACATAACGATTGAATTTTGGAAAAAGGCTATTCATGAGGTATACTCAGAGCATCTTTTTAATGCAGTCGATAGTTTATTTTGCTTTTCTTTGAAGAACCTTATTAGTCAAAGTTAACTTTAAAGTCCATTAAACTGAGCGAAAAATTATGAACGCATTTTAATCTGAACACCTTCAATAAATCTCAAGTTTATTTCATTCATGTATAATAAAGTTGTTTAAATTTGTTGAAAGACAGGTTGCAATAACTTTCAACTATTTGGCTATAATACATGAGATAAATTTTAGTTTGCCAAAAATTAAGCGAAAGAAATAAAGATTGCTAGTGTAGGCTTACGGACGGCCTCCGTCAACATGATTGACCGTAAATCGATCGCAGGAAAACGTTGAAATTTCCAAACGAGAATGTTCGCACTCAAGAATCTCAATGAACGAAAAATGCTTTCTTGTCTATTTGCTTACAAAAAGTTTCAACTGATGATGAAACTCTAGCCGATTAGTCCCGGCTAAGTAACTAACCATCGGTTCACTTTCTTGGAAATGGGTCTTTTTTAACCAGTTGTTTTATTTTATGGATTATATATAGCAATAAAAAAGCATCTCTTGAACGTCGTCAAGCTTCAGAAAAGTTATCAATCGATAAAGGCTAGTTGCATTAAAAGACGAATCAGGTTCGAACGCATTCTGGGCGTATCCACTTCTACCATGAGTGTAGACTTTCAATAGGAAACTGTACGAGATGAATGGAAAATTGCCAAGTATTTACCTTTGGAATCTGAAAATAATTTTTTTCCCGATTTTCCCGCGACGAATAGCTAAAAATTCGTATTACCGCTAACTAGCGTGGGGCAAAATTCACATATATGATATGAGCCATTGCACCAACTATTTAGCACGCTAATGTACAAGCAATGAGTGACCAATTTCTTTTCTGACCATATCAGCAAACAGTTGATGCAGAGCGACAGAGTACTGACGTGTGGACGTAAGATGGCTCACGGCTACGTAGGGTCAAATCACTACGGTGCTTTCAAAGTCAAATATTTTGATAGAAAGGAGGTTCTCTTCTCACATGCTAATGCAAAATAATGGAGTGCCTCAATTTCTTATTCAAAAATATTCATATCAAGGGACGGCAATCTGTTGCGTATTTTATATCAAGTTACATTTACGTTAGCGTGCTTGAGTACTGTTTTTAAATTTTGTCCACAGTTTTCGACATAAGAATGTCGGAGACACTGCTGTTCTCATTAAGGATAACGAGATGCATGTAAAGCAAAAATAGTCCGCACTTTACACTTTACGTAGCAACATATACTGGGCAGTTGGCATTCATGTCAGTCGAAAGATGTTCACAGTGCTTACCTAAAAGCTTTCGAAGGATGAGGAGGAATCGGATATCTTCCCTCTCTTAAAATTCTTCTAAATTTCCCATTGATTCGCAGGGGTGTACAACGAAGCAAAACCCTGCGTTTGCATACCTACGATAAAAGCTCGATGGTAGTGACACTCGATAGCACTTGCTGTGCACAGAAGGCCCTTATAGCTCCCTCTTAATGCTGTAATTTAATTATTACCAACGACTTAATGACTAATACAACGTGAAGTGAGAGCGTGGAATTTTGAGAACATAGGACAAAAAAAGTGAGTTACCTGCTTCTAATATGGTATAGGATTTTTCACGAGCTCGAATAATGGCGGCATGAGTCTTCAAGAGTCTTAATGTACATTGGTGTCCTATTGTGGGTCTGATCCCGTAATGCAGCGATAGTACTTAAGTCGACGATTTTCTCGACGTCTAACTTGTAGGTACACAAATTTTCCATTGGGTTACCGTCTGTGAAATTGGCTGGCCAATCGAAATGCCTCACATATTCAGAATGACTGTCATGCCAATTAATGACAGTTTTAGTCTGATGCGCCCTGCAGATGTCATCCTAAAAGATACACAAACTAACATGCCCTTTTTCGTTTAGATATAGTGAAAGTAGGAAAACAAGTGTGAAAATATTATTATATAGTAGCTCAATGTTGTCATGCTGCTTCAGTTTGACGGATATTTTAACTAAAAGACTCGCATCTGTGTAGTGAACCAGCCCCATAACATGACAGACCATATTCCTCCTTTATGACAGACTTGTATCGTCCATCGCACACAAACTTCGTTGGAGGCTTCATGAGTTTTTCAATGAACGTGGCGACGGGCATCATTGCTATAGAGACAGAATCGGGATCCTCTTACCAGATTGCACTTCTCCATTCCCCTACGCTCCAATGTACGGGTGCTTTGCCCCAGTTCTAAGCGACTGGTCTTGTAAGCAAGAGTTAATGTCAGCCATTTATCAGCCAGTCTGCTCTATACATCCGTTGCATGGAATTCCCCACAAATAGTCAGTTCAAAAACAACAGAACGACGATTACTGACATCTCGCCACAGTTCCATTCATGATACCAAGCACTTCCAGTCAAAAGTCCGGGAGAAGGGGTTGCGATTCCTATTAGTAAGAATTTTTTTCAGACCTCAATTTTGCCTCGAATTCCCTTACGTGCTCTGCCTTTTATCATGATGTTGCTACTAACTACTCATTACGTGTAGGTGTATAAATATTTATTCAAAATATGAAAACTATACTGAGACAAACGAGCGGAAATTTTTTGGCCATTAATCGCAGTTTTTAACCTCATGGCTGTTGCTGATTTCCAGAATTAACTTATGTTTACCAAGTCAACCAAGAACTTGGGTTTGCCAAGCAATTAGGCCCAAAAACTTGCACACAAGGTAGAATAAATTTGTTAGCACAAGCCAGAATAAATTTGTAATGAGCTTGAAAATTTTGACAGCATTTTCAATTGGCTATTTTAGTATTTCGCTGTAATATGTACCCTCAAGTCATACGTAACAAGCGAGACAAACTTAAAGAAAACTGTTTAATGTTTTCTAATATCATCCAGACCTGCCGCCAAAGTTCGGTAGCGTTAGAGAACGAAAGTAAAAATATTCTCTCCGTATACGGTATAAAATAAATTGGGATTGAACACAGACTGTTGAGGGAATATAAATCATGTTCACAGATCCAGCATGTTAAAATGCGTGTTTTTAGCGTAAAAGTGCTGTGTTTTTTAGCGTAAATTTCCCCGTCAGACTCTTAACTAATTCTTCCTATGCTGGGCTTGTTTAATTCTTGGTACGAGATCAAACAGAATCTTGATTTCAATGGTCCTTGTAGTTGAAAATATTTTACTTTAATGGTTATTTGGTTCACCTACGGCATTGAGAATTGTAATCATTTTGAAGTGATATTGTCGATTTGGGGATTAAAATATTTCATTTGCAGACGCAAACAGTCTGTTTACGCTCTTTTACATAATCAACATTTCACACTTTTATTTGTACATGAAACATTATACAAGCAATACAACGATAAGTAAATATCTGGATGATAACGTTAAAACCCGCCCATGGAAAGCAAAACTTGTAAGGCTGTTGGCATAAACTGTGAAAATTAAAAGGTAAATTAAAGTGATTGTTGCTAAATTGCCAAGAAATTCGAAGTAAGAAATTTTAATCAAAGTAATTGTTCTCCAACTAAGACTAAAGTGCTTAGCTATGGCAAAAATTCGCTAAGTATCTGCTTATTATCACTTGAAAATTACAGAACAAAAATAAAAAAAAACAAGTGCATTAATCTAATGGCCCCATATTCAATCAAGTACAAAACGATATTTAAGGAACAAAAATCTAATAATGGAGATACAACCGGAAGAGAGTGAGAAAGAGAGTTCGAAGCAATGAAAGAAAGTAGAAAACAAAATAGACCGTATCAGGAACTTCATTCTTGAATGACTCTGTACTTCATATTTCTTACTGCGACAACGAGAAATTCAAAGGACGGCCTTATAATTCATTTACTTTATTGTAACTTCAGGTGCTTACGGCTATATTTCAGATGAAATAATGTGGAAAACAAGGATACATCCAAGACAACCATGATACGATAATGAAAGAAAGTTTCAACGCTGGAATGAGAATGATCAATATGACATTTTCGTCACTACATTGTTGTGGTATATCTTTATGAACGAGTTACTTAACAATGGGACAACGTTTGGGACCAACGAACTAAATAGTTCAATACTCTGATAAGTAATTGTGTCCCCACTTCCAGTGTCACAGGCGAAATTGTAAATGCTTGATCCGAGAGTTGAAGGCCTTCCTCCTCAGATGTGGCCTCATGTGCTCATCGACGATTTTCTGTTTGGTTGACATATCATCCTCTCAGAAATTTCAGCGGAAAATAATTCTAAATATGTTTAAAATATAACAATCTAAATCGTTCGAACATGTGAATTTTAAACTTAATAAATTTTATGAATTTCCATTATTTCGAAACGGAACAAAAGGCCTAATAAATTTAGGAGAGTTCATTGGACTATGCCTTCAAGACGACCACGTCTTTTTATTATCAAAAGTCATTTCTTCTCCGTAGACATGGACGAAGAATAACGAAGATTTCAGAACGGAAGCTGCAGGACCAAAAAAATGAACAATTTAGGAGGCAGCATCTGATGAGGAGCGCTGATTTCAATCATAGGAGAGTTGCTTGTTTGCTAAGCGGGTACTTCCTTCAGCTTACCTTATGTTCAACTTTTAATTGTCCAATTACGTCGGAATCTATCAGTTTCTTTCAGAGAAACGGAAGAAGGTTCACTTCCTTGTTGCCTTGACAAAATGTGAAACCGTATTCGTATCTGAGCTTAAGAATTAACTTTGCAGTATATTAAATGGTTAAACTTAGAGTTAAACATAATCAAACTGTACACTATATTATAACCCAACGATTAACATACCTATTTGTCGCCTGGGTTGGATACATTAATAAGAGTTTATTTGAAGATACTAGAAAGAGGAAATAAATATATTCGACTGCTCTCAGCCTCCCGTTTAGAGATAAATTTAGAAGTGGCATTCACGAACAGCATTGCTTCAAATCAGAAAACTTTACTAAAGCGTGCATGGCCAACTAGCTCCGTTTAAACATCCAATAAGCTTCTGTCCAACGGGACCACCAAATGCAGAGAGCCAAACAGGTGCCCTAGCACTTAATAATCGAAACCGCTCGAATATTAACGGGCCTTCTGGCCCGTTAGAAGTTTATTTTTAGAATATTAAAAGTTGAAAGGCCTTGAGACAAACTGCGGCAGTGGAGTGGAACTAAGAGGGTGCGAACATGCAAAGTAACATTAAACTAAACATAACGAACAAGATTCACACGAAAAAAAATAGAATTTAGAGAATGAAGTCACAATTGTTTCATAGACCTAGCACAGCTCTTAAAATTAATTATGGTCTCCTTGATGGTACCAGCCTCGTTACCTCCCCTTCAAAACAGCTCCCCGATGCGCCAGGCACGGTGTTTATAGAGCACAATAGGCTGGAAAAGTCGCTGAAATCTGTTAAGACTAGACTTGTTTAAATTTATATGAAGTATTACCTGAGCGGCAAATAAATTTGATGCGCAGTTTAACCCTTAAAATTACTTCATAAGTGTTCGTTCGCCTTTTCTGACAGATCGATGAGCCTCGTGTCTCACTAACAGGATTGTATGAATTATGGATAGATTGGGGCATCATGTATAGTTAGCTATGGAAAAGGACGATCACATGATACCGGGGCTCCTGCATACATTCATACATGATTGTAAGAAGTGAATAATAATAATTTAGTTCGTTCAACCGTCGCACGAGGTGTATTCGGTAAAAGCCAATCAATCACTTTTCCGGAAACAGTTTTAATTCTAAAGTTTGTATAGAAAGAGTAGTGGCATAAAAGATAGTGTTATCTGTGAACAAAATGGCTTTGACATTGGAATTACAAACAATGACATAAATAAAAATATTTAACAATAGAGGACACAGTATTGAATTCGGTGATACTCCTATATCGACAAGGTAAATTCCATTTTTACCACTGTTCTATTTAACAAATGTTGTTCTTCCTGAAAGATAACTTCGAAGAAGCTGATGAGCATTCCCTCAGAAACCGTAATTTTCAAGCTTCTCATATAAAATACCTTCATCGACCGTATCAAACTCCTTGTAAAGGTCAAAGAACAAGCAAATAAAATACGTCTTATTTCAGATAGAGGATGCAACGCCTTGATCAGACGAAAAACAGCCAACGTTGTGTTCGAATTCTGTCTAAAACCAAACTGAAACTCAAATAAAACATTACTTTTCGTCAGAGAGCAAACTAACTCTTGACGTACAATGTTTTCAAATTTAATGGAACATTGATCAAGTTAAAAGTAGCCTATTATTTTCTGCTTCAGAGTTATTGGAATCCTTGAAAATAGTAATAACTTTTGTTTGCTTTAACATGGGCTAGTAATCTACGAATTCCGCACATTAATTTGAGAGGGCATCTAATATTGAACGTCTTTTCTCGTTTTTTTTTTAATCTTAATACAATGACTTGCTGGTGCTGCATCACAATGCTGTTCTCAGCCTGAAATGCTAGAATTATCTTACCTACATCATTAAAATCTATCAGCCTCAAAAATGCGATTGCAGGTCACACGAAGCAGGTCAGAATAGTTGGCGGATGCCTTTCAATGAATTTTTGGCTGCCGATGCAGCGGATTAGATTATTATATTTGATTATTAGTTAGTTTAACGTGCCTCATCCACCATGGAATTTGACCCAAAGAAAGAGCAAATAATGAACCATTTACTGAACTTTAGAAACGTGAAATATATGCACAGGCGTGTTACCACATAGAATTCCCTGCTCATTACAGCAAGTTAAAAAGTGAAAGGAAGAAAAGATAAAAAATAAGTTGCTTATAAGGCATTCAAATGGAAAGAAATAAAGTGGGCAAAAACGATAACAGGTCCTGAGGACTAGCTAGCATTAAAGGTAACCTAAAAGTATCCCACTGAGGACGCCAGTCGCCATTGCATAGGGTAGACAAACGCAACTAAGCTAAACTATTGGCCGACATCCAATTAAAAAACGAACCTGTTTCAGGAAGCTTACATGCAACAGGTAAGACTGTGAGCCGTGTTTCATTCGGAAAAATAGCCGTTTTCTGGTCGCCAAATCCACTTTTTATTATTAAAAACAGTTATTTAATTCTTAAATTTCATTTAGAAGCGTTCCAGCATCTACTATACCTTCTCCCGCTCCGCATCACCCTCCTGCAGCTCAACGTTCACATGGACAAGTCCTAATTTATGCAAAAATAATGATTGAATAATGTAAGCCAGCAACAATTGAACAACCTTGGAAATTTTTGAATTATTTCAGTCACTATGTCGCACGCAACGCCTTTTGAAAAATACCGCATTTAATATTTCTCCCCCACAGAAATAACACTGTCAAGCTCTTGAGTGCTCTTCAAGTTGAACTTCTCTTCCTTAACTGATCTAAGGCAAAACAGAGTTCTTATGGCCCGTCTACACTATCAAACTCTTTGTCAAACACGAACACACCAAAAGAAAAATAAAAACACAAACTCTTCTGAATCGTAACCAGACTGTGTTTTCGGCCGCATGAAGTTGTACGAGTGCAGAATGTAAGCAATCAACACTCAGATGACAATATTAACCTATTATTATCAAATGAATAAATTACTAAAGCAATCGATTTCCCTTAATATAAAGTGTTCATCAGCATTGCAGTCATAATACACTAATGTCAAAAATAATATTCTGTCAAAACAATTTAACAAGAAAGATTGCTATGAGCATAAATGGAAAACACAAAGGTTTTCTTGAACAATTTATTAAATACAACAGTTCATGAGCCATATTACATAAATAAGCGACTGTTCACTATTCCTACGAAAGTTTGTGTTTCGAGTTTTACAACTCAGAAAACACAAACTCGCCGAAAGCTGCCAGAGCGCAAGATGTGTTCGTGTTCGCGAAGAGTTGAAAAACACGAAATTCGCTACAAAGAATGACAGTGTGGACGGGCCTTTGCGCCTTGCCGATATCTAAATTTTATGAGCAAATAGCCGAGACTTGAGAGAATAGGGTCGAGAGCGGCCGATGGTCTTGTGTTCTTACCCTCTGCAGCCTACACCCACCCATACGGGTGCTTGTCGACTTAAAAAAGGCATAGATTTTTAACTGTGAATGGCTTATCTTATGCCCTTCTAAGGGTCGCGATGAAAAAAACAGCTAAATCGTTGAATAATATTGCAGCATTTGAAACAGCCACAGCGCTACTATCACATGGAAGTTTGACCCAGTCTTTTGCTGAGGACCCGCTAATGAAATCGTTAAGCATTGTCCGCATCTGTTTTTAATCATTTTTATTTGCGTAAAATCTATTCTCATCATAAATTATTTGTTTCAACGAACCGAGTATAATTTACAGTGCCTGGACATAAGCATTTGCACAACTCTATTTTTTTGGGATCATTAGTGAAGTCGAACTCTGGTTTGGAGTAAAGAGTACAGGAAGCTCAGAGAACATATTTTTACCAGATTGTTTAAACTTAACAAAACATTTTTCGACCACCAGATCAACTAAGCGAAAAAATGTATGAGAAAAGTTTTTGGCCAAAATCGATATCATGTTGAATCATTATTATTTTATCGCACAATTTGAATCTCTTGATTATAAACTTTTATAGAGCTTCTAGAAACTCCCAGAAGCGATCGGCTTAATCATTACTTTTAGAATTTTTCCGAAATGAACAAAGCAGGGTGATCAGTGAACACAATGCCGAAGGTCAATGTGATACCCGAAGCTATTCGAAAATAAAAAGTTGCACTGCGTAATGATTAATTGCCTCGTAGGCAAATTTCGGAACGTGTTATGATTCCATACTCAACTGCGGGGGCAATAGTTCGGAAGCTTCGAGAGACTGGGTCCATCTCTAATCTGCCAGGAGTCGGAGCTCTTCGCAATATCACGGGCTGCTCTGGACGCCTCGCGTAAGATGACGGATGAGCCCATCACAACTCTGCTCTGCACACCTACAGAAAGAACTGGCTTACAGGGAAGCGACGTCAGTCGAAAAACAGTTAATAGAGAATTGCATCAAGGTGGTCTCCATGCCTTCACTCCACGCACAACTCATTTGCTTACAGGAAAACATGTGTAAAACCGTTAAACGCTTGCCTAAAACCAGCTTGACAAAGGAATTGTGTTTTGGGAATGAGTTGTGTGGTCCGACGAAAGCAAAATTGAACTTTTCGGCTGAAACGAAGATCGTCAGTTACGGCAGAAAACAGGGACTGCATAAAATCCCCAGAACACCATCCCTACAGTCAAGCATGGATAAGGTGGCATGATTGTGCGGAGCTCTTTTGCTCCCTATGGTGCACGGGAACGTTATATCATTGTTCGAAAAATGGATTGCTTCATGTACAAGCAGATATTTTAGCAGGAGCTACTTCCGAGCGCAAAAATATTCCATGACTGGCGTATGTGGACCTTTCAGTTAAACAATGACCCCAAACATGCGGTGAAATTAACTAAGGAATGGATCGCAAATAGGAAAATAAGTAGCCTTCCGTGGCCAAGTCAGTCGCTTGATCTCAATCCCATCGGAAATTTGTGACTAATATCCAAAACTGCTATCCACAGCCGGAGTCGAAAGAATATTGCTGATTTGAGGATCAGTTGCATGGAAGAATGGAACTGGATGCCACAATCCGGAGAATCGAGATTTAGTTTCCAGGTAAAATAATTGCCTTTTCGTTGTTTGCAAGAAACGGTCACGCCACAAAATCTTAAAAACTAGTTTCTAGTTTCGGCCAAAAAAATTTAACACTCTTATTTTATTAGTTGATTTTTTTGGCGTCAGTGAAGTTACTTTTGTTGTATTTAACTATTCAGGTAAAAATATGCTCTCTAAACTACTTGCACTCTTTACACCCAACCAGACATTCATATTTTCAAAATATATCAAAAGAGAGTCGTGCAAGTACTTATATTCAGACAGTGAACGTTTTTACGTACCACAGTTTAAGATCAGGTGATAGCCACTCCAGCTTATGCCGAATAACCGCATATAGTTTTCACTTGAGTTGGAAGCACTGACTAAAATATTTGCAAAGTAAGAAATCACACAACTTGCAGTAGCGGCAGAGTCATGCAGAGTTCGGAAGTCATTAAAAGTGGTCACGCGTTCTAACTCTTGAAACTTGTTTAATATTGTCCTATCCGTTACATGAAACAAATAAATTCATAAATGAAATTCAATTTATTTTCGTCGTTTGAAATTTATTTTAGGCTAGCTCAGTTTCATGTTCGTTTTTATATTTTATTATACATCCGAGTAAAACTTGTTGAGTGGTACTACTCATTTGTGGTTGTGCAACCTAATAATTTTTTTAGATGGTAGGACTCAGGTCCAGAGTACCGAACAAGCTCCTCCCTATTCGGAGAGAATTTCCTTTTGACATGTTTAACAGTGAGAGGAAATTATACAGTGATCGCAGAATGGTGTATTTTTGCTTTCCATGAAATGATCATGGGTTAATTTAGAGTGTCCTAGTCTAAGGCATGCCATGGCCGTCTCTCGAAATTCATTTATTGAAATAGTATTTGGTAATGTAGTTGTACTTTCGGTTATTTAATGATATTTATTATTTTGTAACGCTTAATACCGTTGTTGCCACTGTTGAGTAACTAAACGTTCAATACAGTTCTTGATATCCAAGCGTGGTAGTTGTACATTGATTGCATCAGGACTTTTGTAGCGGCACGAGCTGCTGCATCTCTTTTCTCATTTGCCTCCACTCCAACGCGGTACAGGTACCAAACGCAAAGTCATATTTTTATTGGTTACTGCTATTATACAATGGATTAGCTGTAATTGTGGATTACTGAATGGAAAAGCTATTATTATTGACTTAATTGCACTACAGGAATCTTTACAGATAGTGATTGATTGTGCCGCAAATGTAACTAAAGAATTTAATGAATGGTCGATTGCATACAGTTCTGCAGAGAAGTAACTTACGTTTTTTGGGATTTGACGGGAATCCACCGCACAGTGTCTCCAAGTACGTGAGTAAATCCTACTCCAGATGCCATTCTCAAACCAGCAAAATAAACAGAGATTGAGTTGGAATGCAACGGGCGCGTTGGTTGTAAAGTTTTCGGAGTTCGATTGATGTTAGATTTCTTGGTCACTTCGTATACATCAATGAAGTTTGATATGCACGAATTTCATCGAGGATGAGGAAAGAAGTAGCTTTGAGAGAATGGAAGTAGGAGGGATCCTATATGAAGACCTTATGAAGAAAGTCTGCTCTTTGAAGAAAGCTTGTTCGTCGCATGCTTCCATCCAATGATTTTTCGTTCTCTATGATTGAAAGGATCGTTAGGGTTAACAGATATTGGTGTCTATGTATTCAAGAGTTTTATGTTTCTGTAAGAACTAAGTGGCTTCATATCTGACAAGTAGGATCCGTGAAAATTTCATGGAATTTTAGATAAACGAACTTTAGATAATCCAGCCCACGAGAAGTGGTCCTCTCCAGTGTTGGACAGAGGTTATAGATTCAGGGCACAGATAGTGGGGCCTTGGAAGCAATTTTCTTCTTGATGATGCGAGTCGTCTGAACTCTATTAGGGAAACTGAAGACTGGCTTTTTATATTAAACCATACAACTCGTATACAGGATACTTCGCTCAATACCTGAAATTTCACTTAAAAAGTGGCGTAGCGTGACGGAACGGTACGTAGGTAGGTAGGTAAAGCGTATTAATATATCGATTCCGCATAAACGCTAACGGTAGGCGACAGTCGTATTGCACCTGTTTCCCACTCGTATTCCAGTGTTGGGAATCTGAGTCAAGCGTTTCAGTTGGGAACGTGATGCAGATGTGTGGATTTCATACCCTTAATCTAGCTTAGGTTTCCGTAACATAAGATGAACTATGAGAATGGAGGTACCGTCTGCCCTTCATTTTTATGAAATAAGTGTTTAAAGTCAATCTAACGTTATTATTAAACATGTAGTTCTTTACGTATTAAGATGGTGCGTCCATGTGAAGCCGTTTTCAATAATCATTCCAAGAAATTTATATTGGTCAACATGTCTAGCGACTTGACGATCCAGTGCAATATTAGGTATCCACGTTTGCGACGGACATGCATCCTCGCTGTTTTACCGTGAAAATTCATTATCACATTCGTTTCTCTTTTCGTTACAGTTTTGACTTTTTGGGTTTAGGTTGAATACCTATTTTCCGATTTCAGTAGGTGTTTTAACTTGTTCATTTTGAAGATGAGGCACAACCAGGAAAGACGACGAAAGGGCTGGAGGTGACGCATTTGGTGCTGGACAATTGAACACATACTCTTTGTATTCGGGAACAGTACCGATGTTGCCCGAGTGTGTTGCGGGTGTATCAGCTTTATAATTTAGTATTTACTTTCGCAATTGTAAATTTCAATTTTCAAATGCAAATTCCTGGAAACTGCAAATATTTGAATGAGTGAGTGTCGTAGAAATCAACATCAACGCAGGACTATTGCAGCTATTGTTCAAGTCTATTTCGTGTTAAAATTCTTAGGAAGCTACTAATAATATTTGCAAAAACATTCAACCTGTATAAACCCGACGTTTCAATGTTTTTACATTAGCATCAAACTGAAAATTTTCAGAATAAATTTTTGTCACATTCAACAAAATATAAAAATTGCTATATCTAAAATCGGGACTACTCATAAATCGTACACATCTGGACCACAGGTTAAAATATACAATAAGGCGCCAGTTTGCTGCACGACAATAATGGACGACAATGACAATACTTCCAGTACCTTACGGAACTGTTCTATTAAATCATTTCAAAGCAAAAAGTGAACCGTGATATTAAGAACAGGTTTAAATTTATAGGTAAGTAGGGCTTCCATAATTTGGATATATCTTACTAACTGTTTTCGAGTAGAGGTATCCTTAAAGTTCGTCAAAAACAACATATTCAAATAATAGGAGTACTACGTATCGTTAAGTTCAAACCTGGTCATAATGGAAGCACCGTTGACTTTTTTGCTTTAAGATTATTTAATAGAACAGCGCCGTAAATTATCTGAATCACTCCTGTAGTCCTCCATTCTGTTAGTGTATGTCGTGCTGTGAACATGAACCACTTTGCAAACTGTATACCAGGTGTGTACAATTTTATGAATAGTATCGACTTCAACTACAATACTTTATACATCTTTTTTGGTGAGGCTGTAATTTCTGAATTGTTTCAGCCTGTTGATGACGTCAGAACATCGAAACGTCACCTTTTTTTGCACGAGTAAATTAAATGTTTGAGTAGATACGGTTATCAGCGTCTCAAGGCTTAAACACGTTATGGGATTGAAAAATTTCGTAGGGATGTGAGGTTGTTAAAGAAAATATTAAAGCTATGGTAATATTTCTTTCTTTCAAGTGTTCACGGATGAATTCTACTGCCACTTTTGCTTTTTCAGAACAGTTTGAGTGAAAAAATAGTAGGTCATTTTGACGGCAAACAGGACATCCATATGGAAAAACCATTAATATCTCAAATGTCGAGCTCAAACAATAACCCCGGTCAGTTCCGATTTCTTATGAGTTTTCCATTTATGCTACTTTTTTGATCTTAGAAAAAAAGTTATATTGTCATACATTTTGGAAAAGTTTGTTTACGGCTGTCGTTCACGTCACAACAAGGAATAATGTTCAAAATTTGTTGTTTAAAATAAATGTATACTTTAAATCCACAGTGCATGTGAATTTAGACCACATTTGAATGGATATTTTATGAAAACAGTGATTCCATTGTGTCCCCTTTCATGTGGCCCTACCAGCTAACTCTGCATGTAACTAACAGTATTTCTGTTCATATTTCAATGAAATTAGTCATTATCATTTCTGCTGTCTCTCATCGGCAGTCCCGCACCACAAATTGAGGGGTGACGTGGCTTGTTTCGCCGGCCTTGTTCCTTTTCTCTTCCTTGTTTTCCACTCCTTGGGCAGAATAACTGTTTTATTGCATCCACTTTTGAAAAGTTTGCTATACAGCATTTGAAATGCTAGCCATTTTTCTATTTGTCCCTCATCATGGAGCCCAATGCAGAAGGTCGAGTGGTGTCGCGGCGAAGTGTGTTTGTGTGGCTCATTCATGTAGAATAATCAGAGTTAAATTGCGTTCAGTTTTGCAGAGTTTACACACGGTTCAAGCCTTTGAAATATTCGTTAACCTAAGCCCTTTTTATTTGCCTCTCATCAGGAAGTCCGGTACCTCAGATCGAATGGTGGCGCGGCCAAGTCCGTCTGCCCGGCCTGCAGACAATCCGCAACTCGAACGGCGGCTGGAGTTGCACGTTGTTCCTGGCCCGCGCTGACCGCCAGGACGCAGCCTCTCACTTCACCTGCCGTGTCTCCAACAATCGCCTCTCAGAACCAATAATAACGACAGTTAAACTCAACATGAATCGTGAGTAGAGTCTGCAGGTTCTTTTCACCCGGAGATAATTCAAGAATTGTGTTTCCGAATTTATTGTAGTACAGCGTCCTAGTTCACGAGGAGGCAATGTTAGCAACAAGTTCAGTACCTCGGCGATTTGAGCCCTTCGAGGATCGTTCATGCAGGTAAAAATTTGCGAATTAACATCTGCGGCTTAGCAAATTCTCATAGTTAGATCTTTTGTAATTAATTAATCCTGAATTACGGGCATCTACGGGTATTGAAAATTCAAGCTCAACCTGACTAATTGTGATAACAATAGCAGGGTTTTCTCCGCTCTTCTGTTAAGCATTCGGAACATGACTTATAGAAATCATGATGTCTATTTGATAGTAACATCGTGTTATTCCACGGACTTTGAATTTTATTTTTCACTCTTTTGGCTAAATGTTCCATTGAGGTCTATTTTGCTAAGTTTACTATACACTGCTTTGAAAGAATTTGTATCATTTTTTTAATTTTTCACTGAAACAACACTATCCTAGTTGATCCAATGTTTGGAAGCACAAGGACTTATAAACAGCTTTCTATCGCAAACGTAACACTCTGAAACAAGTTGGGAAGCAGTAGGAGTAAGTTAACGAGTATGAGCACGCTTAAAGAAATGGTGTTTGAATCATGACTTGACAATTAACTGCCTGTGCTGTTTTATTACTAAATTATTAGAATTTTTATGCGTTCCATCAATTAGAAAAAATATTGTTAAAGAAGAAATGATTTCAAACGGGCGAACATGTTGGTGCCCTGAAGTTGTACAGGCTATTTCAAATAGGCTTTAGCGGGACACATATACATATTTGTAACGAAGAATATGTTAAAAGGGTATTGAATTGCAGTGCGTGGGCATAAGTATTTTCACAACTCTATTTTTGAGAATAAGGGAAATTTCGAACTCTGGCTTGGGGTAGCAAGTATAAGTAGTTTAAAGAACATGTATTTACCCGAATATTTATAAAAAAAACAGAACAAAATTTATTGACAATCAGAGAATCAACACAGCAAAAAAATTGTACGGAACAAAAGTATCGGATCAAAATTCATATTAAGTTGAATCAGTGTCGATTTATTGCACAATTTGAGTATCTCTATTTGAAAACTCTTCATATAGCTTCCAGAAACTTTTCGAAGCCCATCTAACGTGAACAAACGACGATCGCCGCAATCATTTGCTCTTCAGATTTGTTGAAGATTTATGCATAGTGAATGCAATGTGACGAGACTACTACTATTGATTGTATTCGTCAAAGTTTGAGAAGTCGCTTTATACCCCTCGCATGCATATACATATGTGTGCACCCATTGACCTACAGAAGAAGGGTATAAAAAAACACACAAATCAAATTTAACGTATTCACTATTGTAATGATGTCAAGGGCAAAAAAATTTGCAAATAAAAGAAAGCAGGGAACACGAATACATATTCAGCGAGAAATTTGATAGATGTTGGCACAGATGATATAAGTACGTGGCTTACCGTGCATAAATCGCTGGCAAAGTTATAAGAAATTAAATGTCGCAAATATCGCATTAAACAGTACAAAAATAAACAATGCAATTTACATTGAGCTCCAACACATTCGCAATCGTATTTCTGTCAATCACTCGCGCGCTCTCGTTGACGTGTGGTTACTACACTGAAGTGCCCTAATTGCTGACTCCTGCGTAGT
>VOMN01059448.1:0-21804 GCA_014899125.1 Orchestia grillus | reverse complement strand
TTTCGCTTTCAAAATAATTTTGTGGGTGTGGGTTTCAATAATATATGAATACCTTGCCATTTGTGTATTCTTATTCCCCTTTAATATTCAGTGTACATTATACACAAGGTGTTAAACTTTCGATTGCTATGCTAAATAAAATTTTCACCATGTATCATATAAATATATATTACACTCACTGTACGCACTGTGCATATGTACATATATGTGACCGAAAAGGCTAGCCTCGGATTAAAAGGCTTCGTATAACCAAAACAAACCTAACGACAAAGTTTACGAAAGATGCTTTTTCGTTTTCTTATAAAATTTTCCTCGTAATAATGCAGGTTATTCTAAGCCATACTGTGTTGTTGGTATTTTAAATTCGTGCCGTAACTCGTAGCAATACACTGTAGTTCAATGACTTCCAGGTAATAGCTACAAACGAAAGAGTAACAACAAACGGCAACATTGCTGCAAACTTACATAGACCGTAAAACGTCCACAATTCTTTTAATCGACCCACAATCACGTCAGGACAACGTGTAACTGGTATATGCTTATTGGTAGTGAGAATTCAGGGTAATTTAACCTGAAGTTGACCTTGAGTTTTTCAAGCGATCTTTAACCCATACGAGATTAAAAACTTTTACGTGCGAATGTACAACGTATCAATAAATTTACATTGCGTATAACGCTGCATCCGTAATGATTTTTTGTTCAAGCCAGTCTCTCTCACTCTTCTTGGAAAAGGTTCAGTTCTGCCTAGGTAACTTCAAGAAGATGTTTTCTAGGAAGCTTATGCGTTCCGCCCAACTGGAAAAGTAGCATAGTTTTGCTTTGTTAACATCGCTGTAATCGGTGACTATAGAGCTGTGAAGCTGCTCTGAAGAGCCCTTACAGTATCAAGACTCTAACTTCCTAAAAAAAAGTTCCCTATAATTCTGTTGCATAAGTGAATTTTGCGCAAACTGTTTGCCAAATATTGTGATGGGACAAGTTTCGCAAGCCACGCAAGTCGGCAGGACTCTGCATGGCTGTGATTCAAGGCTCCAACACTTCGGTTGTCATGGCAATGCGAGGGACAGCTGTGCGCCTTGCTTTCTGAAACCGAGTACTATGCTCTATAGGCTCGCACGGCTTTTTGAATAAACGCTTAGGCCTAGACTCCTCGCCGCTTATTTTCCAAGAAACCAAACCAGCCTCGTAATCCGTGTTTGCGCGTCTGAATCCGAATGCATAAGTCAGATCCACTCAGTATGGGCGTATGAAATTCAGTCGATTGATGACCGAACGAAGGAGTTATAGTTTTTGAGATTGATTTCTCCTATGTCGACCGTCACAGGGCCTACCTATTGCAACTGTTGTGTCTGAGAAGAGTTTTGGCTTTCTGACGTCAAACCTCAGAATAACTTGATTTTAAAGAGATTTGTTGGAGGCGGCCATAGTTTTCAAATAATGCATAAGAGCACTTTTCAATTGTGGCAACACTTTGGCTAAATTCGGGAACAACTGAACAACACACCTACTCTAGATAGTTTGATAGAAGCGGCACAGTACTAGCTGCTTAACAACCATGCACTATTTGTAGCCAACATGCTCTGAAAATTCTTAAGCGCTCGTTAAATTTCCATTGGAAGTTTTAATTTGCTCTCCATTTCACAGTCGTGGATAGGCGTACGGAATAAAATCGATAAAATTAATTTGTGTGTTTGAGTTGAAGCAGTCACGACTGTAGTTGGTGGCACAATACGACACATGACTTCATACACTGATCGGTCATAGAAATTTTGTTCGCCCGTGTCTCGAATTCTGTACTGTCATAGTTATTGACATGCTTTGCGCAGGTTCCTGCACACGCGACGCCTGACGAAGAGGCGAGAACTGAAGATCTGGAACACTCTGCTCCTGAAATAAGTCATCAGCCCTTAAGATGCCGTCCCGTTGCTTGTGAACGATACAATTTCACGTATTCACTACTCGTTAAATTCTGTCGAATTACTGATCAAAGGGCAAGCTGAGAAATTAGCTGGCTTACATTCAAATCAGTAATATGAGCGCCTGAAAAAAATGTTTTTCAATTCCATAATCTTCCCGGTAGTTTTTTTTTGGGGGGATTTGGTAGTCAAAATGAATGTGCTTCTTGTTGAATGAAATGAAATTATTCCTTGATGCAAAAGAAAGATGTCCTTTACCAGAGGGCAAATTCCTATTCTGGGTATGCCAGAACCATATCATGTTTCGTGAAATGCAAATCAGTTTCCCGTAAAGTTTCGAATCAGAGAAATAATTTATATTTTTGTGATCGATATTCACAAGAGTTAAAGCAAGTCGAGGCTCTCACGTCATTTGTATATTATGTTCCACAATTAAATGAATTCTTGATGGACACAAGAACTTCTTAAAATGAAAATTGTTTTTATCAGTTTTTTATAACATTTTCAAATATTTTTTTCCATTTAGTGCCCCTTTTCTACTTTTAAAACATGTAATAGGCAAAAAATAATAAAGATAATGACAAGATGGATATTAATTTGAAACAGATAGATGTCTTCAATTATTATCAGTATTATTATTAGAACGATTCTTCGTTATTATATTAGTCGATATTTATTAACTATTCATTCTTTTATTCTCATCTCACTATTGATTCATAAAACGTCTTCGATTTTTCCTGCGTGACATTGTGGGTATATGCGTGTTGGGTCTCGGTGTAGCAAAGGATTCCTCTATATGAGTCAGAAAAATGTCATGGCCACACCAAAGAATTTTACAAAAATTAATGGATATGGCAAGAGAGTGCATCTGCTAATGATTGATCAAGATTTTTGGATTATGAATAAAGCGTACTTACATGAGACTCAAAAAAACGTAATTGAAACTGGAAAACATAAAATTATCAGCTGCTGTTATTGCGCTTCATTTTTATGTACATTAGAGTTTTATTTCTAAGTAGTACTTGAATAATGGGATAACAAGAACTAATGTTGCACGCTTGCAATGAAAGTCCAAAATACCCTCCTCGCGGCTTGAAAATTCTTTTTTAGACTACTTAGCTAACTGAAGTAAAAGAATAGAAAACCAATTAAATTTTTCTGAGACGCCAGAAATATTAACGTAAAGCTCCACTGCAACGGCTGGAGTGAGTTGATAATTTATTGGTGAGTGCTACTAATGAGCTCGAACTTTCTTTTTTAAATAGACGTACCGAAACTACACTCGGTCGTGTAGATCATTATATTCCCATTAGGAAACTCATGACTAAAGCTTTCTTTAGACTAACATTTGAAACTGGAAAGATTTTCACACGACTCATATTAACGGGATAATATGCATTTGTAATTTCTACCTAGATCATGCAGATAGCAAATTAAAAAGACGATCTTTCAGACAGGGCCTCCAACACTACGCTGACCACATCCAGCCCACATATGGCGAAATTTAAAATTATCGTCATTATTTTCTGTTCAGAGTTCGTAAAGAATCCAACAATCACCCTTGAACAACTCTGTTCCACAATTTGCACCTCGTGCCTTTTAACATCAACACGAACTATGCATTAATATTCATCATGTTGCAACACGGTCAGAAATAGAGTTTCGATCTGTGCTCGGAAAAAGTTCCATTAAACCTACTATTGCGAACCCTCCATGCATTCCTATCAAGTAGAACGTTAACTTGGCGACTGTATCACTTAAAATAAACCGAGACGCAAACACCTGTTAATGAAATCGCACCGCACCAACATCGGGAAGAAGAACTCTAGCGTCACGCTTCAAAGCGCAATCTGGAGTCATAATAAAAATGATCGTTTGCACCGGTCTAGCGGCCCGAGGAGTCTTTTCCGTATCGCCCTGAGCGAGGGCTGCACCGGACGATCATCTGTTTAGCATGCGTATCCTCTGGAGCTGCGGATCTGATGACAACAGCTGTGACGTTGCTGTTGCAACGTTGCTGACGTATGACAGCATTGGTGACGTCACAATATTACTGGATCGCACCTTGCGGTTGAGGCATGACGAAGCTCCGCCCACTATTCTTCCAGGAGCTCAAGAAATTCTGTACTTACACGCTTCCTATGTACTATGATCAAGAAAGCAGTTCCGTTGAACTCAAACATGCCTTCTCATTCAAAAATCACTGGATTTATTTAATTTACTTGACTGAAAACAGCACCCAGTCTTGAATTGTATATTTTCATCAAAACCTGAGTAGCTCAAAAACTATTCGTCGAAATGTACCCTGAACATCGCATTATGCGTCATTCAATCATGTATGGATAATATGAGATTTTATCAAAAAGGCTAAGCTTTTATAAATATAAATATATGAAGGGATATCACTTGTTCATCACAGTGTACTGTCTTAGTGAAAAACATATGTGAAGTAACGTCGGTAAATTCAAGAAATTTCTTCCGAGCAGGAAACACTGCGACAAAAAATCTTGATCGATGAACTTCCAAACAAGGTTACTAATCGCCAGTTAAATGGCTCAATACAGCCACGTGGCTGAGCACAGGAGTTCGAGATGCGCTGCGTGTCATCATTACAAGGATGAATTATTCTCCGCATGTAGCCCTCGCTCTCTCTCCAATGGATGAAGCAGACGGAAGTATTCGCACGTCCAGGGTGTTATTTGTTTTAGGGAGGAAATTTTGATGTAGTGGCTCAGGGATGGAAGCATGGGATTGCTAGTTGACGTAATGCTCCAGTTGAATTGAAACGAAAACTAGAAGGAAAACAAGTAGCGCTCTGGATCTTTTATTGGAACTATCGACGTCCTGCCTAAGACTTCACTACCAGGCCAAGAGGGGTCTCAAATAATACGATAATTTCAGTAAATTCACTGAGAACGAAGGGGTCGGAGTGCAAAACGGAAGTAAAACATCAGCTGTTCCTGTAAAAATGATGGGATTGCAGTTGGCAGGTACCTGGTAATTAGCGGAACTGATGCCTTGTAAATGCCCAAAGTAACTCATGGAGAATGAGTCACTGAATTCAGTCGTTTAGCATTGATATTTCAGGCACCAATGATACCATTATCAATTACCATTACGAGTTCTATACAGCTGTTGTTACAGGTGTTCTTGCAAGAGGGTACATTGAAATTGCTGTCTTTGTCGCACAATTCAGAGTAACACGGTGCCAGCCACCGGAAATTGACGTGATCTGCTTCTGTTCGCAAAAAAAGGTGTTATTGGCTCTCTCAAATGTTCTCAAGATTACCAACACTTGGAAGCAATTCCACCAACGGAGAAGAAACAATGGCCGACCAAACAATGCAGGGAGGGTACACGAAAGAAACTTCTTCAAGAAACTAAGTACACCGGTGCAGCACGCCCCAATAAACCAACTTTGGGCGTATATAAATATTTCAAGACTTTCTTTGTAGAATAGTTTGACATTCTGTCCATAATTTTTCGAATAAATATGTTCGTTTAGGTCAAATTAGAAAAGGAATAGAAATTTATCCAATTAGAAATGTCAATAACTAAATATTTTTCATTCAGTTTTCTGCACCTATTCCTTTACTTTCAATTTTCCCCTTACGCTCAATTTTCCACATTGTGATGCACGAGTATTTCAGTTTAGATGAATAATGACAGTTTTTGGGGATTAATGAGATGAATAATGCTTGTTCTTACGGAGAAGCTAGGTTCATTTTGAGCGCGTTACGACGCAATAGATCTACTAGAAGTGCACTCGTCCCTTGCAAAATTGTGAAGATCGCCGACGTCAAAACAGTTTGTCGTTGGCAGTCAAGCATTCATGAGTGCTAGAATCCATGAGCAAAAAAATAGACGAGCAATGTGTTATATTCGACGCTTCGATAGCTATGTGCTTAAAGAGTCAGAAGTATAAGGCATACGTAGACGGCTTATGTCAATTTTGATGGTGCATGACAAAAACTTTGGAAATCTACCATCTTATGTAACCATTAAGATGAAAAGATGTGATGAAAGCTGTTGAAATGGTATGATTTTAGAAGTAGTGAAGTCTCCGAACATCGCTTAGTTGATGCTATGATATAACATTCATTTTAAAAATAAAGAAACTACATACTCGTAAGTAACAAATCATTTATAGATCGTAACTAAATATTATGCAGAAATAAATGTAACATAAGCAATGGAATCTTTATATATGCTACGTTTAACGTGAAATTCATCAGAAAACTGTACAGACAGAGAGAGCTGTACAAAGTTCGTCTTTGGTTTCAAGTACAACATTGGCTTCTGGTTTTCAATACAATATTTTGATACTCGCTGCTTCTAAAACCTTGAGAAAAATGAAGAGAGGGGCTACGTGAGGGAGGCACGGCATGAAGGAAGCGGCCTCACAAGTCGCCGTAGAGTTTTGTGCGCAGTTGTCAGTCGGTCGCAAGTAATTTTTCCCTTAATGCAGCGCGACTGGAAGCCTGATCGTTCCCCTCGTGTTCCATTGATCGCCATGAATTGATCTCGCGCTGAGCTTTGTTATCTGCGCGTAGCTTTATGTTTGGGTAAGGCGCTTCTTTCAAGGTGAATTTTGAACCAATTGATGTCGAGTTTGAGAGCATTGAGAAAACTTAGGATTGTTTTGTGGCATTTCAATGTCGCTTACCTTTAAGATGGAGATATTCCATGGAATGAACAGACGTCGTCACAAATGACGCCATTGAATTATGGAAAAGAAAAGCTTATCAAGATGAAGAATAAACCACCCTGAGAAATTTGTTCACTATGTTGCTTAACAATTTCGTTTCAACAATGTTTGTTTTATTCAAATATTAGGCGCTGTCAATGCGATGCCATAGTGAAGCCATTGCACACGTGATTCTATTGACCATTGGTGGGTTCATTTTTTTACAATGAATAGGTTCGGTAAAATACCTATAGAGGAGCATCTACACCGGAGGCCCTTTATCCCGTTATCTAAATAGAGGACTTTTAAGGCCGATCAAGGCCCATAAAATCGCTCTCCAATTAGGAGGACAAGATCCGCGTTCACCAGCAAATTAGCGCGCTCCAATCGGATGAAAACCTGCACCCATAATCGTTAAGATCAACTTTCCATACTTGGAAAAATTGTTGTCTGGTATAGGCTTCATATCAACGGTGGCCTGAAGCAGTCCAGTTGGGGTCTATATTGCTGGTCGCAGTAGAGTTTTAAAACAACTGTTTATGACAGGAAATTTTTATGTACTTTATACTCACACGTTTGTTCGCCCGGACAGAATTTTCACCTCTAAATGTTGTTAAGTGCTTAAGATTCATACGTATATGTTGCAATTTCAATACGTATTTATTTGTTTTTTTTGGCCAAATGACTGAATCCTACTAAACGGTAGAGATCCGAATCCCACAGATTTATTCAACAGCACTTAAATGTTGCAATGATCAACTTTTAGCGAGTATATGCAAGAAAAATTAGTGATGAGTTCATAAATAACACGTTCGTATCATTATTGTAAAATATATAATTCTGTAAGTACTTTAGTTGCGTCCATGGCGTACTAGTAGCGTGATGACCTCTTAACCGAGAGGACCTGGGTTCGAATCTTGGCTCAGGCAAGGCATTTTCACTTAACCAGGGAGTACTTCCCTCGAAGAAGGAAGTTTAAGCCACACATTCCTCACATCCCTCACCACTCCAGTAGTTGTAAGACATTGAAAACCCAATGGTAGAACGTGTTAGAATTAATAAAGGTTCTTTCTGAGAAGATAGCGACATAACTGGACGCACACCAGGCATGTAAGTCACAATTGTTGATGCAAAATCTTCCCTGTTTTGTACGTACTGCAGAAAACTGATAAGAAGAATGAATAAAAGCAAACCAGCAAATGCTGAAAAAATCTTCGTCAATGACAAGTAATTTAGAGCGAAATTCTTATATATTTGCGTTTCTTCTTACACATGTTTATTTGTGCCTCGTTTTTAATTTATTTTCGTCTACCAGCTGTACCAGAGATCAAGTCGTCAAATGTGTCACGATTGAAAAAACAATTATATCAGGGAATTCAACGCCAATGAAAACATCTTGCATCTACACAATCAGTTGGGCAATTCTTAGGATGACAATTACATTACGTGAACAAGATATCTAGAGGCCCTCATGCTGTAATTCAGCAACGTCTGCGTCATTTTCAAAATGGCTCAAAATTCTCCAAGTTATCGAACGCTTCGGCATCCCCTCTGGTGTGAGCGCGCTCTGCATTACATAGGGATTAGTAATCACACACCTAGCCGTCTGCGACAGGCCCAAATCAGCTGACCGGTTGCCAAGTTTAGTCCTTAAATGAGCATGTTGTGATCCACAGCTGATTTCAGGCCGCATTCCTGCGTCGTATTTACCCGCTCGCTTCCTTCTGCTGTGGCCGTGCCTCAAGGATGAATCAAGATCGCTCCTCCCAAAACCCCTTTTTGTCGTTTATCACAAGTCATCCTTGTAAATTGCAGATAAGTTTTCGCTTCGTTTTTCCCTTCATTACTATTCTCGAAAAGACTTGAAGAACCACGCTAATATTGTGTGACGCTGAGTGTTGATCATTTGAACACAATTGAAATCACTCAGCTTATTTAGTATGCAAGACATGATATCATAGCTCCTCCTCTTCTGACGGAGTGAAAACGTTTATCGAGCTTCCCCAAAGTGACGAAGCTCAACAGCGCAGAAGTGACGCAATGGGGCTCCGCCTCTGTGAGGGGGCTACGGTGTACGAAACATTGCACGAGATCAGCTGTCTCATGAAGACGTCCCCTATGGCCACAGCCACCAATGCAAACGCGTTGTTTTGCAGGTGACGCTTCGGAGGTCCTCCCTTCCTTCGCATACACACGTTACTCACAGAACTTAGTTCATGTATGACGTTTCAGACACAAACCCGTGACGTATGGGACCAATAGCGTTCTGAGGTACATTAGTGACGTACTCTGCCCCGCCCCCTTGCTCAACCTCGTAAACGCTGACGACGCTCCACCCTTCTGATGAAAGTGCCCGACCTGTTCACGTCCCACGCTAACTTCCATCTATGGTCAACTGGTTAAACTTTTACTTCTCCGGTGAATTCTCAAGCTCAACCTGAACTGAAAAACTTCCTTGCGCTTTTTCTTCATAGGTGCGTTTAAGAAGAGCACTAATGCTGGTCATCGAGACGCTCGATAGTTGCATGAGGTTGCCCGCTTGCGCGAGACCATATTTTGTAAGTTCAGGTACACGATCTCATGCTTGATAAGTAGCGTCATATCATTCAGTTCTAGTTATTCCTCAAGTTATTCTGATGATTCAAAACTTCACAGCAGAGAGGCGCGATTTCAAAATTGCTGAAGAATTGTCGTTTATGCCTGTCTGTTACAGGCAGCTGAAAATCATGTATTGTATCACCACCCACTTCAATGGTTCGAAAGAACAGAACTCTAGAGGATCGTAGCTAAGAATGCGAGATTCATTTACCCGCACGAAAATGGTATTATAAATAAATACATCATGAAAGCCTGTAAGATTCATGTATTTCCATAACGGAGAGCATAATTTGGCTCCGGAGCTCAAAGCATACTTCAGGTACAGCCCTTGAAGTGTTGATTTTACTTTCTTAGCATGAAGAATGGCCTGCAAAATCAAACGTATCGCACGAACCCCGAGCGCGCCATTCGTGATTGCAGCTTTGATCTTTTGTGAAAGATGATTTTTCGTTTGCGTGTATACCGATGGCCTCTACCTGTCATGCTCTGTATAGATGGCTACCCTCTCACAAATATACAAATGTGCCCTCACTCAACCCATACTTTACATACTGGTCATGTTTTCATCACAGTGGCTACTCAGTGATCCTCCCTAAAGCTGTAGCAGGTCATATTTTTCCATCACTATGCATGTGCGCTGGTTCCACCACCCTGTCTAACTTTTTGACCAAGGCATCTATAATTACCTAAAAATTTTAACTCCCGAATATTTTTATTAATCATTTTATGGATTTATCGATGGGGCAGCGAAAAAGTTAGATTGGACATGCTCTGCTTACATGGTCATTAGAATGATGCTCATATAACTGCCACGACCTCAACAACTCGTGGAGTTGGCCCAACGACGTGGCTTTTGAACGTTTCCGTGAAATCGATAGCGCAAAACTGTACTTGCGCTTCAAGACGAGATTTTGAACTCAGTGCAAGTAAAGTAAAAGGAATATTTATTACAGGGATTTTACGATAAATGCATTCGAATCGTTTTGTTTGGTTCACATAAAAAACGAAATAAATAATGATCAATTTATTAGATATTACTTAAATATCTAGCGGCCTAGCTTATAACAGATGAGTAGACCATTATATATGTACAGCTTGCTCACGACAGCATGTGGGGCACCAAACTCGATCATACTCACATACAGGCTCGCCAAGCTCTCCTCCGTTGCCTCAACTTAAACAAGTTCATATTAATCGGAACTCTAATATATGGGTCGCATAGAGTCGTACCCTCGTAGAGCGCTAAATATGAGCTCCAGCAAACAATCGCTTTACAGTCACCCCGCGCAAAGAGCGATATGAGTTAAGTCAAACATAGTATTACACAAAAAATTACGTCTTAAATTAAGAAGCAATTCAAGCGAATGGTAAGAAGCAAAAAGAGAACAAAGTGTTTGTGTGCAGGAACCGATCTAGCCGCTGGAAACGAAGAGGACTGTACTCCCTAAGAACTCATCATTTCTCTTCCTACACTATACATAGTTGTGAATGTATGCTCACTGGCATAGTATAAATTGTCAAACTAAAAATTATTGGAACTTTGACAGTCTCTTCTAACAATAAGATGAAGAAGCGTCATCACCCGTCACTTTGATCACATTTACAATGTTTTCTCGAACACATTGACAAAAATAAATTGCAACTCATGCGCGTTGCAAGTTCAATTTTTTGAGTTGGTATTTTAGCTTCTTCATTCAAAAAAAACTTTAGGTTTAGTTATTAATGTATGAATGTTCTCAGTTGAAAACAATAATAATTTCGATTTTGTTGATTTTTGTCGCATCAAGCTGAGTGGCATTAGGCTAGAGATTAGAATGACTCTACACATATGCATCGAAATTCAAACAACACTGATTTCCGCATTCGATTTCAAGAAATTAGCCTCACTGTTGAAAAAACTTAACTTTTTTGAGGCCACGTGGCCTAGGTTAATCCCACAGCATCTCGCTTGAGTCGCATCACTTAATTCTTGAGGGATGTTCATTACAGTAATTAAACTTTTCTAGATAGTACATTTCTTGCGTTTTATAGGGTTGTAAACACTGCTCTCTGAAGTTCTTTACGGGTGAAACTGGTACAGATTGTGCAGGCATTATTCTCCTGTAACGTTAGACGTGTCATTGTCGAACGATTTTACGTACGTAGTAACTTCGTAGAAATGTAAGTAGTTAGCGTAATTGTTGGCCAATACAAACGTAAACTTACTGTACATACCGGTTAAATCCATCAACCGTATTTGTGTGTAGATATGTACTAGTAGAACAAGGAAGTGAAGTTGAGTTATCTGTCTATTATGGATACGATCGCTGGTGCAGCCTTCCGTACAGCTGTGCCGGCCACCCATTCCTTTCCGTTTTTGGTGAACGTCGCTGCAGTTCCTCTTCAAAAAGGGCTACAATTAATGATAAATAACATTCTATACCACGCAGCGTCATATTTGGACAACTGAACACGCAGCTTCCATGCTACCATGCGCCGAATTAATTAAGGGCTGTGAAAGGTGAAACTTTTTCAAGTAATGGGATCCAGGAGTGTTCGGATTGGCTTAAGCCGAATGTGGATTCAGCTTATTTATCCACGTACTGCATATCAACTCATGCCAAAATTTGTTGATACTATTCAAATGACTTTAAGTCATGATTCTTCTTCATCAATTAACTGCATCGACTCAAGATTTATCTAGAATTAACACTTAAAAATGATTTATTTGTCGATTGTAAAGTCGAAAAGATTTTACGATCCACAACATTTAAGGTCATAACGTAGAAGTGGACTCTGGCGACCACGAAGGCTTGTGTCACTTTCAATTTTGTACTCTATAGTTATCGTAAATTAGTGCATTTACCTCATTAAACATTGTGTTTGAACTGAACTTGGTTTATTGACGGATCTCTGAAAAAGATGTGCTATAATTGCGAAATCAGCATATTTTCATCTTCGAAAGTTATCACTGAAAACATTTTGGAGGTCTGAAACGGCCATCATTTTTTGAACAACCTAATAAATTCAGTCAAAATTGTTAGAACTGAGCTCTGTCTTCTGCGTTGCTCTTTTGTTGATTCAATCATGCATCACAAACTCATCACGTTATATATGTAAAAACTTCTCACCATTTATTTAGTAAAACCATCATCGGTGTAGATATTACGGAAATTGTAGTGTACATGCATCATCGGTGTAGATGGCTGGAAGACGGAAATATCATCCATGTAGGTAGCAACAAAATAAGAAAACAAAAGAACAACTAGAGTCTACTTTGTCCACTTACCAAATGAAAGTACTATCGACGTATTATGTCCATCAAAAAATGGACATCCGAGCGCAATGTTATGCGTCTGAGCGGTGTCTGCTGGAGGTAAATCTTAGCGAAAATAGCGTCATAGAGTACCGCAAGCGTGAGTTTTTTTTTTGAGGTCACGGTGTACGTCATAGAGTGTCTTATTCTGTCCAAACCGAGGGCTGTCGCAAGTGCAGGGCTGCACACCAGCGGAGCACACTGTACGGAGTGCGTGACGTACTGTCAGCTCATGTGCAAAGTAATAATTAACTCGCAGCACGTGACAACTTACATTTACGTGCGTATGTTGATCGAAATCCAAAGAAGCGTTTGATTTTTTCAAGCTTCTCTTCTCTTTTCAATAATAGAAGTAGTAATAAATGCAGATTCGAGAGCTCAGGTACGTTCTTTAGCAATGCAGGTGTACAGTTTTGCATCATTATTTCAGCTTGCGCCATTGCTTCAACAAATTTGCATTATTTATACCATGCGGTGTTATGTCATTCGACAAGCTTTTTTTCCCCAGAGTGATCCATCTTTGCTCAGGATATCCGATACGTTCTAATCCTTGTGGGGTTACATTTCATTACTTTTCGAATTAAAAGAAGGCTGGACTTCCTCTACCTGCTGTGAGTAGGGGATGAGTTGAAGCCTTTGTGCTTGGTAAACTTCTACACTGCTCGTTCATTCCTCGATTTTAGATTTGACTACCCACCGTCAGCGAAACCTTCACTTTATTGCAGGAATGTCCAGCCATCTCAGTAGTGGTCCATGCGTGCTCTGCTGAACTCGTCTTTTGAACCGTCGCTCAAAGTCGCTGGTTGATACATGCAACGGCAATGCTCTAACTTGAATGCCTTAGCAGAGTTTTGACTGCTGGTCTGGCCGCTACGTACTTGAGTCATCGATGCAATAGTTACTGGTACGTATGTATTTACTCTCTTTAATTGATGTGTTTATTTTTACAATCATACATGTTCGAAAGTAATTTTAGGAGTTATGTTTGAATGCGTGAGGGTAGAGCAGGGCGAGGGTGAATGAGAGGTTTCTGATTTGGAGCAAAAAATTTCCAAATAAAAGGAGATTTTCTTGTTTTCCCAGCAATTTGTTTTAATTTGCTCGAAAGCACGCAAAGCGTTTCTTTCATTTACTCTACCAGTGAATAATGAGAAACAAAATAAATAAATTTTCTTTCAAAGTCGAAAAATAGAATAACATTTTTCATACATCGTTCAAATACTACAATTAAAAATCAAATTCAACGCACTTCCAAGTCAACAGTGCAAATTCCCAAATGGGGTAGTATAACTTTTGAGCCGCATACTCTTACTCCTTCTCGCTCATAAATTCGTTTGAAAACAAATACATTATGCAAGAGTCTCAATCCAAATTCTTGCTAGGTTGACCTGAATGTTCTATTCTCAGCGTAAATTCTAGCGAGTAACACAATTATGTTTTTAAATCCCCTTTAGTACGATAAAAAAATCTTACCGAGCATATTCTTAGATGATAATAAATCCAGCTGGTGAGCCGTGCAGCTGGCACGCGAAAGAGCTTCCGCGTCCTGCCCCTTTACGTAAGGTCAATTCTGAAATTAGGAGACGGCTACTGCGCTGTTGCGAACATCGAGATTTGTTTTCCTGGATCCTGGGAACAAGCTACTATGTACTACATGAGTAGAATGTTTATTTTACATCTCCTGTGACTAGTGTTATAACAATTGGTCAACCTTCTTTACACAGTTCATGTTTACATCTCCTACGACTAGTGTTATAACTATTGGTCAACCTTCTTTACACAATTCATGTTTACATCTCTTGTGACTAGTGTTATAACTATTGGTCAGCGGTGTCGACACATTTCATGTGCGGGTGAACACATTAAGATTCAAGCGAGTTGCTTTTGCCCGAGCGAGCGCACTGCATGCACGTGAGTGTAATTGACCGCACCGTGAGCGTGGGCACGCTGTCAAGTGAGTACACTCTAAAAAAAGTGCATGAAAGAGTTGTAGGTTTTCTCGTGTTTTTTGCGCCACTCTGTGTTTTAGAATTTCGGGTCGCCACGAAACCTATATCTCTAGCTTGCACTGTTTTAGCAGTTATTTATTACTGCATCATCGCAACTACCTTGGTGGTCGGCGTGGTTGGGTGACGGCCGGGTCGCACATTGAGATATCAACGAATGTAAATAAAACGCTAGGTAACATTATCACAAAAAAGGATACTTGTGCTATAAGCGATAGGACAGTCCGTTTTCACCTTGATTTTGATTTTTTATTACGGCCTCTTAAATGAGACAATGAATTTAAATTATGGAAAATTAATAAAGTTTCACTCCTATAGTCCAAGCATATGGTAGTAATTTTAATGCACTGTTATGCTGACCTGAATACGTTAGACTGATTCACTTGTGTGTTGGATGCATCCCAGTGGATGCTATGTACATAGGAAACGGTGTCTGAATTTCAAAAAAATAGATTGAAACCATATTTCTTAACTTTTATTTTCCTGGGTAAACCAGGAGCGTTACTGTATCTTAAAGAGAAATAACTGTCTAGTAATTAAATACTTTTGAAAGGAAAAGTTGTTCATTTTACTATAGCTTGCGTTTACATCATAGCTCGTTCTTCATTGATGTCAAGCACGCTATCAGATGATGCTATTATAAAGTTCAATTTCTCAACTAATTCCAATTCTAGAAAAACCCTCATTTAAAAAACAATGACTGCACGCTTCCTCAGCAGCAAAAGATGCAGGAGTGTTCTCAGTAAACCAATCACCACAGGTTCCTGTCCCGACTTCTGGCGCTGTGTTTCCATACTGACGAGATTTCCGATGATTTTGAGCTGGAGAGGTGCAGTGCATGCGACGCTGTCAAGCAAGCGCAGGAAAGCAAGATGTGATCGAGCCAATGTTCCTGTCCCGTCTTCTGCTCTGTGTTCCCATACTGACGACGATTACTGATGGCTTTTAAGTACGTAGCGCTGCATGCGACGCTGTCAAGCATGCGCAGGAAAGCAGGCGAGGGCGCGGCGCGCTGCGCATGGTAATGTTAAGAGGCTGCTGGCGCATGCAGCGTGGGAGGGAGGGCGAAGGACGCTCGCTCAGCTGTTCCTTGCACCCGCTCAACAGGCTCGGCAGGAGCAGCTCCTATGCACAAGAAATCTATTGTTTTTGAGCACCTGCGGGGCTGCCAGACCTATTGTTTCGGTCGTTTTCGTAGGAGCAGTAAGGACTCTTGTGAGACTCAATACTGGAAATTTATTGCTTGTTTTCATCATATGTTCAAACTCTATTACACCTGATTTCGATTCAGTAACGGAAAACAAAGCATTAAAAGGAGTAAGGACAGTTGGGGGGAATGAGTTACTTGAGGATCAGCGTCGGTAGTCTGTGATTTTCCTGCTCAGTTTGCATGGAAATGTTCCGGCATTAATAAAATCGTTACATAACACAGCACACGCTCAGTCTGGTACAGTTCCGTTCTTGAGACATTTATAGATATCCATAATTAAACTATAATGAAATTTGCCAAATGAATTTGCTTTTCTAATGACATACGCGAACCCGAAAAAGCAGGCCTCTTATGTAGATGTCCGGTAATTAATTTCGATTTTTTTCGAAGTTGAGACATCGACTCATATTTAATTTGATAGTATTTACGTGAATGATTAGTCCAGTTTCATCACTGAGGAATTCCAATATTTGAATGCTACTTTTGTCCAAGCGATTTTGTAAAGCAGTTTGTAAACACAGTAGGCCTTGAGTCTCTTTTATTCGAATATTTACTGCGACATTTGATCAATTTGCAAGACGAGTAGATTTTTCAGGAGGTAAAACAGGGATCAGGAAGATATTCAAGGGTGAGAGCAGCGCAGTGTTGCGTCCGAGTCTTACTTTCTAGTCCGGTGTATCTAAAAATCTAAATAATTTTGGCCATCCAGTTATTTTCCTCAATTATTTTGTAAATATATCGTTAGGGCAGTAAAAACGTTAGACTAGGATAGGTCACAGAAGTCTTGGGACGCTTGCAATGACGCCAAAAGTTTTCGCGTCAGAGACCTCATCTGAGGTACGACGCCGAGATAACTAAGAAGCCTAATTTACAATGCATTCGCATTGGATTGCTGAAATTATAGTTTAGTTTGACGAACAGAAGTTATCAAAACTGAATGTAAATTACCGATATGATTTTAGTAAAGATATTTGTAAAACAAGGGCTCACGTAAATATTGAAGGATAATCTCTACTATTTTCATTATTTTGTCGAACCCATGTGAGTTCACGCGTTGCTTTTGGAAATGAAATTGTCATTCTTCAAGCACTACTCACGAATAATTGATTTCAAATCCCCTAGTAATATAACCTCGAACTATGTTCAGAATACGCGCTTATGTACGAGAATTATGGAGCACAAGCAACATGAACTAAAGGTGTACTGTGTATATAGGGTGTACTCTGAAAAGGGTACATGCATTTGCTTTACTTCGAATATTACCGTATAGTCTCGTTCTACCACTGCTGGTCTGCGTACTTTTATGAAATACTGTTCGTAAGATTAGTGCATATTGCGGTGCAATAAGGATTGTAAGTACAACACTCAACACAGTCTACTCGGTTTAGTCGTGAACGGACAGTTATACAAAATGGACAGAAACGAGTTTTATCGATATGATGTGACTCTATCCACATCACTGAGATAGCAGGTCACTCTCATAGGACTGGGCCTTTGATGTAGGGAAAATATTGTGTTTGCTCAGGTGTAGAAGTTCGGAAGATTTTTGAAAGAGTATGCACTGCCCGAGAGCCTGGATAAGATAGTTTTGAAGCCGAGATAAAGGCTTGGAATGCTGACCAAGGACTCGCTTATTGGTCGAGTGAACATTGCGTAGATGATCACTTACCTCCTTCTTTTTGAAGTTTTCATGGTGCTTGTGTTGTAATATTTTTACCTGACTTAATACGGTTTCTTTTCAGTAGAAATTACAGTAAGATTAAAATGCAAGGAGTCTCATTTTTCTCTCTCTGTGAACAATATATATCTGTACTGCTAAAAATCGGGACAGTGATAGTAATCCGATCCATACGAAGGCTTAAATATTATCACGTCTACTTAACAGGCTGCAGAAAAGAGACACAGCTTGAACTTCAGCGATGATCAGATTCAGTTTAAGTTCCGTAATCCAAATAAAGGAGCAGGAAAAAACAGTGCCTCTCCCTCCTTATCGCGTAACTATAGCTAACATTTCCCTACTTCCATCTCACGTAAGTACAACACCATTGTTCTAATTTATAACGGAAGGAGTGTTCTCTAGCGGACATGATACAGTTGACTGGGTAGTCTACTGAGAACGTGTTAGGGAGAGCAATTACGGAAATCGCATGACGGAAACAAGTTCCCGGAACGGTCCTTTTTACGGACATATCCGTGTTTGAGCAACGCTTGACACCTGATGTTGGCTGCAGGCACAATGTCCGCACTACGCTGCGCAGGACCTCAGTGACCTTCACTAGTGTGCTCTACCGTACCTGCCCCTAAACTGCCGTCTTTATTGCTCGCTGTGAGCTCAAAATCCCGAAAAGTCTAGCGGCGTTCAGTCTTCGAGACTGAGTGGTCTCCCATAGGGTCAATTCTCTGGTTATAACTCATATCACTCATGTGTTAGTTATTATTAACGCTGCTGTATATATCGTGCGATTTCATGTTTGTGCATGAAATTAAATGAATTCATTAATTTTCGTTTAAGCTGTGCCCATATGCTCTTTTTTCTACTCTGATCATAGAATTTCACTCCTTTTCTTTTAGAACCATTTCGACGCAACGTGAAGTAAAACATGCGTTCCAAGAAAACAGTTATTTGTGTTATCATTTCTAGCAGCCATGCTTGTTCGGATCAGTGACACGCTGTGAAAGGCCACTCTGATTAATGCGCGTGTCATTTACTTTTAACCTCACGGATTTACAGCCCGAATATGATAGCGGCTAAAGAAGTTTAGTCTCTGGAGGACGCAGACAAGGAACGACAGTTCTCGCAGAAACATAGCCAACAAAAGGAAATGGTGAGCTTTAAGGTCAATAAATTTTGAAGGAACTCCTAGCGTCCATTTTTGGGTGTCATTTAGAGGAACCTCGCGGCCACGTATCTCCTAGAGGAGGATTTTAAGCGCTCGAAGTGTTGCTGTGGGTGGAAAACACGGGACAAAATTCGAGCAACTACAATTCCCTCTCTGCTAGGTGCAGAGGCAGACCCTGCGTAACATCCTCCTTTTTACGAGCGCCATTTTTGTTCATGAGGTCCCAAATGAACTCAATTCAGCACCTCGCATTGATATGGCTAGGAAGGACCCTCTTGACTCCCACAAGCGCTCCGTTGGAGTCTTTTAAATATCTCTGATGTTGATCATGGCTTAGGGTAACTCTTCTATTTTTTCTGAAGTGCAGTTGCGACGAGAATGGCCCACATGCTTGCAATGGACTCCAATGCAGTGGACAAACATATTCTTCGCCTCACGAAAGTAGAAATTGACAATGCATCTTCAACTCATCAGCTGAAAAAAGTACCTGCGTAAAGCTCGCTGAGCTCAACACCAACGCTGTTTCCGTTCTCCACCAGGAATGGAGATACTGACAACTCCCCAAGATGCGAAATCAAGGCCATGTTGTAGAAAGCGATCGTCCGATCCGGGTTATTTGGGAGTTGTTTCTATGATCAAGTGTAATTTTCCTAAATGGAGCGTGATCATCATGAGCTTCGATTACGCTAAAAAAAGAGTTAATGAAATTCAGGCCTAAGGAATCGCTCAAAAAACGTAAAATCAAACATGGTTGATGACCAGATCGTCTGAATTCATTCTCGGCATAAATTGAAAGATTGATTAATAGCATCTGAGTAGAAAACTGGTACTTTATCGAATGCATATGTTAGTCTGAAGGAAAAATCCTTCTCACATCTATACTCGAACACACCGTAGCTACACTAGAGATGATGGTATGCAGCAAAGCGCGTATCGTTGACGTACTTGAGCGAAAATTAAGAAAAAAGTTTGCCTTAATGCCCCAAGGAATTATAAGAGACGCTTCACTGGCTGCACGCACGATGTTTGAGATGTTCTGTACGATATGAGGGTAGTTCTCGAGTCTAACCTTTATACTTGTATAATGATATTCGTTTAATCAAAAACTTCTCGTTTAATATTTTACGTACATTATTTGAATGTTTCTAATTTCTGTGTTAAAATCTCGCAAATTGGAAGAAATCATTCATTTAGCATGGCAACAACGAATTCATCTCTTAAGATATTTTTTGCATCCTCATTGCGATCACATATCTTGTGGATATATCCTCCATCCGATCTCCAATTCTGTATACCAAAAAAATTTGACTTATCTAGCAATTATTTTCATTCCATAAATAATATTTTTGATTATAATTTATGTCCCTACTTCAGTCAGTTTCATTTCACGCATTGTCAGATATTGCGACTTCTAGATCAACTCCAATAAAAATTTCGTTTCGTTTAAGACAACCACATTCCTCACAGTCTGGCTGTTCACTTGACCATTTTGTGAAACTTTCATTTGTATAAGCAATATTTATTTACATTTATTAGCATGAACACCAGTTTTATAATCGCTAAAATAAAAAGTATTTCTAAAATAGAATTAACGCGAGGGCGTGATCACCTAAGAAACAATGGATGTTATCCGTACAAAAGTCACTTTGACTTACCGACGTTCAATAAGATCGCGACTCGTGCTGACAGCTCACTCCAATTTGAAGTTGAGTTTCAATGACTTGTTTAGTTTGCTGAATAACTTTTTATTACCCAAATGACCTGCGAGCGATTATAATACTATAGGAGCAAGTTAGATATTCAGATTCATTACAAGTACATAAAACAAGGTTAATCACAAGTACTTGGAAGTTAGCAGCCCAAAAAAATTATCAAATATGTGGAGTATCACGTCGGCCATTTTTTGATATCACGTCTGCCGTATAACGTCAGACGCGCAAACGTCTGCCATTTTTCTCGCATTCGCTTGATGACTTCGCTGATACTTCCTGCTCCTACGAAGTTTTTAATCGCAAGTTCCTCAAGTTGACGTCACCCCATTTCAACTTTTTTGTTCGTATGCATCGTCACAATCTGTGTACCATTTTTGAACGTGTATGCGGCACTTTTCATTCCCACAGACGGCTTTAAAGCAGATATTGAAGGTCTTTAAAAACTCAGCACAAGAACACACTTAAAGTCGCGTACAAAATTATAACTTAAATCAATTTCGGGCACCAGTATGAGGTGGTATTTATAAGTAATGCACTTAAAACTAACGGCTTTCTCATAGCTTTGAGCAGCGTAATGTTATATCTTCCAGGAAAATTCTGTCGAAGCAAGTGTCCAGGTAGGAAGTGAACAGCATACTATGCACGCACCTCCAGTGTGGGAGCACCTCATCGCCCTTTTCGCCAGCAAGAAAACTCAAATTTATGAAACAAAGTGGGGGCTTAATTACAGTATATTGAAGGTTTAACCTTGAATGATCTTCATTATCTCTTATATATAAAAAATACTATATATAATATCTTATATACATAGTAACGAAGCTCATCTGTTGCAGCTAAAATTTCTCCTTATAACCAGTATTCCATCACAGTTTTCGAAAACCATTTTGATCAATATTTTTCCATTGAGGGCCAGTTCGAGGGTTCACCAAGGATGCAGCTACCAGACCATGTTCCTACAGCTACCCAGGTTATTTTGGAAGCTGCTCACTATGATACTTCTGGCATTAGAAGCTGACTAGCGGGTCCATATCACAAACTGCGATGATGCGGCCAGAACAACGTCTCCAATCAGGCACAGAGTGAACGGAGACTTGCTCCATAAGTCATACTGTGCGTAGGCTACAGACGCTCTTTCTCCGCTCGGCCACCGCCCTGCGCAGCGCTGTTCGCTTGCCCCACTGACATTTGCAAGTCCGATTCCTCATTTTCCGGCAGTTCAACTACCTGAAAATGACGTTCGACTGGCGATGATCACCATCAGGATCGTGATGTTTGCTGTCGTTCCGTGGCTTTGAAAGTTTCCCCAATAATAATACGTAATGATCATAAATAAACATTTTTGGATTTAGAAAATCATTAAATTTTTAACTTTTAGCTTAAGCGTTTTCTGTTTGATGAATCGAGACAATTGCCGAGCAAAAACACTCTCTATGTTGGATGAGAGTCAATACTTTATTGAGTCAATACTTTATCGAGTCAATACTTTATTAAGTCAATACTTTATTGAGTCAATACTTTATTGAGTCAATACTTTATTGAG
>VOMN01059437.1:0-12924 GCA_014899125.1 Orchestia grillus | reverse complement strand
TGGTGCTGGTGGTGCAGAGTGGTGCTGGTGGTGCAGAGTGCTGGTGGTAGTGCAGAGTGGTGCTGGTGGTGCAGAGTGGTGCTGGTGGTGCAGAGTGGTGGTGGTGGTGCAGAGTGCACTGGTAATGCAGATAGCTCACAAATGCGTGCAGGTTTTGTAGCAGAAAGACTACTGATAGAAGAGACTAAATTATGTATGTGGTTACAGCGCAAAACAGCTCATGCAACGCACGTGTTGAAAGTCAAAAGAAGCGTGCGTGTGTTCTGAATATTTAAATAAGACCTGTATGTATCAGAGGGAGGGGGGGCCGGTCATTCCCCTTGTTATTCCTAGAACTTTGTTCCTCTTTTTCAATCCATGTTTCCTCTTTTGGAGAAATTGACGTCATTGCCTTCTTCAGGTGACATTCAAATCATGCCATTACTAGAGTGGTTCATTTGCCTCTGACCCCAAAAATTTTTTTGCGTCCCTGCAAACTTACCTCAGGTAATTTAAATATTAGATTTCAATGTCACAAAATAAAGTTCATCCTCCCTCAATTCAGTATTGCAAAAGCCAACCTTGGTACTTGCTATAGGTAGCTTTTAACATGCCCTGTCCCGCAGTGTCAACTAATTGCAAGGAATAAGTAAATATCAAAATGCATTCTGTTAGAGAACGGTTTTCAATTCAGGAAAATAGCTGTTGATAGGTATCAAAAATTTCTTTTTGTGGACTAACATCGGAGGATTCTTTTAAAAACTTTGGCCATCTTCTGAAGTTAGATTATGCAGTTAAGGTTCTGCGAGTGTTGTCTCTAAAGTATTTGTTGAATTCCATGAGGAAATTGTTTCAGATGAAAAAAAAATTGCGCTTCAGAGTGTTCTGTCCAACGGCTTCGAAAGCTGGAAGCAAAAGTTGAAAAATCCCTAGTGTGTCTCTCGCATATGAAGTAAGACTTTCAAGTACATTCTGTTTTATTTCGACATTGTGTTAACAACGTAATTCAGTATGCTTTTATGACTCTAAGCTCACAATTGAAGTCATAATATTCCTAACCTAAACGAGGGGGAAAATTAGATTACATGTATGGATTATAGACAAATTGAGAAAGTATAATTGTTTCTTTCTATTAAGGAGGGGCTCATGTGTGAGAAGAATTCAACTAGGCGTAATGTCTCCTCTGTGTCTATTACTGAAATCTTTTCTTCTTCGTTACCTGAACAATGAAATCAAACGCACACTCTAGGTGGCACACTGATACACACTGAGTACATATGAGAGCTAAAAGTTGCCCAACAGCCGCGGCAAGTGCGCTAGGCCGCCGGACCGCAGACCTCCAGTTCCCTGAATACTTAGCTTTGACATCGGCTTCCGCGATGCGACGGCGAACTGTTGCGCAACGCTGAAATTTCAGGCTGTGTTCATTTATGACAAATGCGCCGTCAGCGATTGCCGGCAAGCTCAACGTACAATTTCACTTTTAGCGCATCCATCTGTCATTTTAGCACATCCATCCATCATTTTCAAGCCTGGAATCGCAAGATCGTCAGTTTGAAAAACCTAAGCGAAACGAAGAATTTGCTTCTCGAAATATCTACCTACTACTTTCACTCGACGGCTCATAGCAGGTGATGTAACAGGCGGAAGCCTAGAAGCATTCCCATCTGAAATTATTCGCCGCATTTTACGTTCTCATCCCCTTAACTTCTGCGGTGCACACTCGGCACACACTGTGCTAAATTTGTAGTTTCGCTCGCGAACTATTTAGATTAATCAGTATAATCTGCTCAGTATTTAGATTAATCATTATAATCTGCTCGGTATTTAGATTAATCATTATAATCTGCTCGGTATTTAGATTAATCCTTATAATCTGCTCGGTGCGGCGCGGCAACATGGAAGACGACTCACGCATTTACACTGCTGTGCAAGACTCATAAGTGAGAATTCTAGCTTAAAATCGAGGAAAATCCTTAGTCTATTCCATACTTCCTCAACAAAAAATGTTAATTTCCCCTTTCTGTTTTGGAAGTAGTCAAATTTGTAATTTAAATATCTTGTTCCTAAGTGCTCATGATCCATAATTTCCAATTTCTTAAGTGAAAAGAGAGCACCAGGAATATTGTATAAACATTTGTGATCGTAAAATGTCTTTACGAAAGATGAACCACACGCAAAAAACTACGACGTCATCAGCTTTATTGACTGGCGATGAAGGAATGCTCGAAACGGCCTAGTATTTTACGAGTGATTTTTCTTCCCTCAGATACATTTTACGATTGAAAATTGTTTTATACAGTATTCATGATTCTTTCTTTGTCACTGCTGAAGACTGGAAAATTCCCGAATGGTGTCCAACTTTTTTATTCGTCAATAGATAAAAAGTTTTCTTTTCAAATATAAAGAATCGTGCATGAGTGACTGCCAGTGTGTAGTGTGCGGAACCATGTGTGTTTGCGTACTTGCGTCTGTGTATTCATGTGTTGTTTGAGCAGGAATATATGTTGTAGTCATAGAAGTATCGCACGAGCAATCGGTCGCTACCCTGAATCGAAATTAAAAACGAAACGCAACTGAAAAAAATTCAGAATACTCCAGTAACTACTGATGTGTTGTACTCATTGTATTTTAGAGTATTCTAGTCAGTACACGGCGTTGTACTCATTAAATTTAAGAGTATTGCAGTGAGCTCAGAGGNTTTTTCGATTAGATTCTCGTTTTCATCTTGGCATATTATGGGCACAAAAAATATTCAATATGAGTTTTATGACGCAGTGTCTGCACATTCTTATTGGATAAATAATCAAATATTCTTTTGATGATGTTTAGCATATTTCTACAAAGATGCTCGTACTAACGCCTCGAGTTTTATTTCAAAAAGCGTAAATGTAAAAGACTATCTTGTTCTATCTTTCACTCCAAATTCGAAAGACTACTTCGGGTGTCTTCGGTTGTTACTTTATTTTTCAGTTTCCACAAAAGTTTGACATTTGCAGTACATATAAAAAACATAATCGAATATTCAATGCGAAGAGTTTGACGATTCAGACTTTTTTATCCGTCTTTCGAAACAACTCATTTCCAACAGACAGCTTCAGAACCGGCATCGTCACAGTCAAGCATGACGGTGCGAGAGACCCCCGATGTTCAGATGTAAGGAATGTGCTGCGGCCGATAGTTTTTGGCAGGCGTTTCCTTGCATCTGAGGATGTTCTACAAATGCTAGCCCTGAGCTGAAAGAAGCAGTCCCCTCACATTCACAGTCCTTGTATCTCCGCTACAATGGCTGGCCATTTTTCAGTGGCCACTTTTTAAGAAACGCTAGTGTGGAGCTAGAGGAAGCAGTGCCCTCAGATTCACAGTCTCCGTATCTGCTCCTCTACATTCGGCAACCATTTTTGGCACATTTGTCCGGTGTCCATTCAATACGGAGAGCACGTTTCGCTGTGAGCGTCCATTGCGCTGCGCAAAAGTGGCCCTAACAACCCTGTGCTGAAGGCTCAAATTTGGACCTTACTGTGGCACTTAGTGAAGAAATAAATCAGAACAGAGGGCGGTATTATGGCAAAGAAAAACAGCTTGGGGATGGAGCAATTTTGAGGCAGCTCCTTGTGTTTTCTATTGGATAGGCGGCAACGGCAAATCAATATAGGTGTGCCTGTCGTCCATCAGTGGCGAGGCGAGGCTTTGATTCTCTGGCGAATGCAGCCGATTTCCTCCCGGCAAAGAGGTGTCATCGAAACGAAATTAGGCCGAAGTGCGTCTACAAATTCGAATTGATTTCGCCGCTCGCTCCATCTGAAGAGACTCGTTTGTTGCAGTTTTTGTGGGTCCTCCGAAGGGTGGGGGCGTCTCCGCCTTGTTCGACTGGAACGTGAATGGATGCAACGCGCAGTCACTGATGGCGCAAAAAAGGTGTGTATTTCTTCAAATAAAATAGCAGATCCGTGCTGACAACATCTCACAGAACGAGCTGGCTGAGGAATGAAGTGGCTACCGCATATTAAGAAGCCTGGCATATGCACCTGAAATGAGTGAGATAAACGTCAATTAGTTGAAAATGCATAGATGTGTGATAAGTATTGGTACATTCTTTGAATTATTTGTAACAAGTAATTTTCTGACACAAAAGCTGTACGTAATTTTAGAATTGTCTTTGTTGCTGGAACCCTTCTCATGATGTACGATGAATAGGGAAAAAAATTGATTCCACCCCTAGCTATAAAAATGACTTATGCATAATTGAATGTCGAAGCATAAAGTTCCTCCTTTAATAATAATTAAGCAGCAACTACCCAGCTTTACACGGGAGACAATAACCTCAACTTCCCAGTTCGGTATCTATCACGCGTTAGTAGCTCTCCTTAAACTTTTCTCCACCACAGCAAACTCAATCTCAGATGGAAGAAGTACGGTGCTGTCAAATTTTGTAGCTGCAAGTTTTTCTCGTCTGGCCAAAAATTGAGAAGAGGGAAAACTATGAGAATTTAATCACGAAGAAATTAGTTAATTCATTTATACTGACTTTCATGGTGTGATTATGAGTTAACAATTGAATAGGTTATGAAGGTGATCGTCAATCGTGTGTAAGTTGTAAGCCGGCGAGTTGGTTGTCAACCGGTCACTGGATAACTTTCTATAAACTATCCCTGATAGGCCTCCATTGCCTCACTATTATCAGACAGCGGAGGGAAACGGTGTCATTTAACAGCTCGCGGATATGCGAAGGGACACCATGCACACAAAGCGGCGGCACCCCAGTGTGGCCAGGGCATAAAGGCCCAAACATTTTCAAGATATTCAAGATAGTGAACTAGTATGCTAATTGAAAATCATCGATGAAAGTTTATGTATTCAAAAAATTACAAATTCATTCAGTGGATAAGCTGGGTCATAATGATTGCATTGCAGGCCTCAACGACTCACCTATCAATCTGTATACAGGTTTTAAACTAATATGAATTGTAAATCAGTATGTAAATTGCGTATGAGAAAATATGTTGCATACCAATCATGCACGTGTCATTTTAGTAACGAGAAAAGGGTTGGCCCTCATTCCGTGACATGGACTTATGAACTTACAACGCTCCAGGCGACCAGCGCTTGTTGCTGCACCCTTACGAATGGATTCCTGTAAGAAACGAGGCTGAAATTGGGAAGAAATCAAAGACTTCAGTCAGTTTAAATACACTACGAAAATGTCTGAGCCAAGAATAAAGTAATGGGAACTCATTTTATATCAATATGTCTAGATAGTTATTACTACCAAAAGTTCATCTGCTATGCACATGACGCTTAGCAAATTTTCAAGGATAAGTAAATTAATATTCGTAAGGTCAATTCTTTGAGATCAGACAGAAAAATATTGGAAACGTGCTAACATAAATTACGAAAATACTTTGACAAATACAGATTTTAGTATTACTTCACTCAATTCGATCAGTTTGCAGATATTTCCATGCAATATGTAAATAATATTCGTGGAAACTTTTTATTCGTTCTTTGGTATGTATGGAGTACTTCTTGATAGAGACGCTGTATGCCTTCTCGGCGGCCTACTTGTATCGTGGGGGCTTACATCTTTCGACAGTTTTGGCAGAACTTACGGTCAGTCCATGGCCAGCAAATACAGTATATATGCGAATGGGATGGTAAAAATCTTATGCTTCCACGTATATAAGAGTTATCAAAAGCAAGAGAGCAAATAAACATATCCTTGTAAAAGCAATACTCTATTATCCTATGATGCCGAATATCATACGCATTCTGAGAAACATGCCAATTTACGTTACCTCCCCACATACAATAAGGACTGAGAATTTTAGGAAATTATTTTCTTGTTATTTGAAGTTTTCGACAAACGCTCCTCACTCATCCCGTGTAATCTCCCGAGAAACTGGCATTCGTGAAACAAGGCGCAAATACTTCATATTTATGCAAAATTCAAGTAACTTGTGGACATACTCATAATATTATGAGAAAAAATCCTCGCATCTGAGCAGAAAATTCTAAAACCTTACACACAAGCAAATTAAAATTACGCCCACGTTTTTCCTCTCAAGGCTCGGTCTCCAATAGGACTTAATGTTACTGTGATCTCATTCTCGTTCACACGTGAAGAACATCCAATGTAGTCTGGAGATCAATTTTGAGGTTTCTTCGAGGAGTGCCTCAAGGATCCAGCTGCAAGAAATGCCGCACGCCGGGGAACTGAGCTGCGCGATTCACAGTTCTACAAAAAACCTCCAAATTGGAAAAGAACAATGGCCAGATGGTCACTGGTGTGATCAATTTGTTGTTGTCGGCGTCTCTCGCTACTTTATTGATTACTCGCCCACAAGGTTCTCGCCGCTCGAAAAAGATGACGATTTTTTCGACTCACGCGCATCTTCACTCCGATTGCAGCTGCATTTGCAGGGCCGCGAAATAAAGAGAAATGATTTCTCCATGAGGGTCTTCGATATTATTTTCTTGTTTTCTTCGATTCTTTATTGTGGCATACGATTTGAAAAAAGTGAATGAGCAAATGTAGGGAGTATTATGGCAGTTTCATTTTAACTATATTCTTAGCTTTCGAGAGAGAAACATGAGCTCAATTACTATCCGTGTTTTTGCAAAGTTGATCGGAAAGGCCAGCCTTGAAGTTGCCGATCGTTACTGTAGGAGTTTTCTTGGCGAATAGAAAACAATCCCCTAAAAATAATCCCCAAATGGAGAATTAACTTTCTTTATATTCAAATACGCGTAATGCACTCTCAGTGCAAATGTGCCATAAGAACACTGTGAATTGGAACCGTGTGTGTCAACATTGGCTCAAACTTGAGAGGGAGCTAAATTTCATAAAGCAAGAAGCCATTTCCAATGCATACATCTTTTCATCACTCACGCTACCACCGACACTCAAGTTTTGTCTAACGTGAAATGTCTGACCGGCAAAATGATTCCCATGTTGACTCGGGGGTTATTTTGATCGGATTTTGATTCCGATTTTAATTGAAACGATTTTCGGTCTTCTTTATAATTTGTTCGCACTGTGGAGTGGTGCTTGACAACCTGCCCGAAATGTACATATGAGCTATAGCCTCAGCTGAATCTGAGGACTTCCCTTTGTTTTCAGTTGAAGATCACAAAATTACATTATAAATTAGCCTGGTTGATGTACAAATTTTTTCCTTATTTGTTGAATATGCTCAATTTTTCCAAGTCACGTTAACGATTCAAAACGAACATTAGCTATGAGTGTAGAACTTGAATTCAGGGGCAGTAAGGGGGTATTGGGGCACAGCAGGCAAGTTTTGGAGGGAGGCGCAGGCCCCAAATAGTCGGTAAGGGAGGGGTCCTGCATGAGGCCCGCCGTCAGCAGACGAAGAGGCCTGCTGTCAGCAGGCAGGGAGGCCCGCCGTCAGCAGGCGAAGAGGCCCGCCGTCAGCAGGTGGGGAGGCCCGTTGTCAGCAGGCAGGGAGGCCCCCCGTTAGCAGGCGGGGAGGCCCGTTGTCAGCAGGCGGGGAGGCCCGCCGTCAGCAGGCAGGGAGGCCCGTCATCTGGCTGGCCCGCTCTATCACTCCCCAACTTATTGAGCCGCCAAAAAAGGAGCGCAGCAACTTACGAGCTGCTAACCTCAATATTCGACAGATTGGCGGCACGGAGCGCGATATTGGAACACCATAATAACGGCGAGCTGTTCTGCGCCGCCGCTAAGTGGTCCTTCTGCGGGCAGCTGTGACCCAACTGATCTATGTACAGCTGCTGCTACTTCTGCTACTGCTTGTGTTGCTGCTGCTGTTGCTGCTGCTAGCCCTCAGTGGCAGTTCACTCTATTTCAAGCAGCGGATGGCGTGAATAACATCAGTGATTGGTTGCTTGCATGAACGGCTAACTTGTGCCCTCACCCTGAGCTGAGTTTAATGTCAGCTGCAACAGAGCTGATTCCTCAACTAGCGTGAGCCCATCACCCCGAGCTGAGTTTGATGTCAGCTGCAACAGAGCTGATCCCTTAACTAGCGTCTTGAAACTAATGACAGCTCACCAGCGGAGCTCGTAACTCAACGAGTGCTGAGATCCATCCGAGTTCGACTAAGACGTTCGTACTGTGCTCATGAAGTTGCAAAATATCGTAAAATATCCAATGGTAATAACATTAAAGTTATATAAAAGCACGTGAGCTACGCCTAACAGGAACCACTGTGTTCTTCGGTTCTTATATCGGTAAATATAAGTTAGCTACTTTCATTAAAATGAAAGAGATGTTTTCTAGTCTGACTTGTTGTTGCACTTGATAAGCTCTTGGAAGAAAGCGTTTTTTTCAGAAAGGAACCTAGCGTTATCTCTTATAAAAATCCACTAAAATAAATACTTCACTTGAAAATGAGAGGTTACGGACATGTTTTTTGAAATTGATTACTATGTTTCATGTCATGATAATTTTGGAAAAATGCGAGGCTAGCAGATTCCACGATCGTATGATATCACTCTATTTATTTTTATTTTTTTCGCTCCAGTTTCCAGCAGAATGGCACAACAGCGTCAGACAACGATCCCTCTGACAACGTTCGCAGCGTGCTTCCTGACGCGGTCTCAGTGATCGTCTGATGAACACTCACTCAAATTTTCAGGTTCACTTTCACTTCCAAGAGAAAATTACGCACGTTTTCTTTTTGAAAATTAAGGAATTTTTGGGGAAATACTTTATGCAAAAAGCGGGAGGTATGGCATGAAATGATTCATTTCTTCAGCTGTACGAATATTATACGCAGACCCAACAGCCCAAACCATAACAGAACCAATGCCTGAAGGTTGTTATGGCAATTTAGGGTCATGTACGGAAACAGAGTTTATTTCCTAATTTATCTAATCGCATACGTGCATATTGTAACCCATGCATACTGTAACACATGTATATTGACACCGAGAAAATGTTTTTAAAACAATACGCATGCTCTCCAGCACAAGAATAGCGTTTAAATGCAACAGAGAGTCAAATTTTTGTCCATCGCGGAAAAAACAACATTCGGAAAACTGGGTGTATAAGCCTTTGAACTGTAAAAATTGCCAGATTAAGTCTCTCAGTTTTAACTTGCAAATTGCTAGCTTATAGTTTTAACTAGTAAAACTGCAGGACGGTAGTTTAAACTGGGAAACTATTAAGTTATCGTTTTAACTAGAAAAATTGCAGTCATAATTTCAAAGGGGAAGCTGATTGCGGGTAGCTTACGCTAGACCAACTGCATGGCACAGTAAGTTTTAGTCTTGGAAGAAAATTTGTTGTTCATATAAAATTTTTGCCTAAAGAAATTTTTTTCGCAATGAAGGTATATGAAGTGTTTGAGAAAGTGTTTTGCATCATTCGACTTATTCGTTTGCACGGGAACATAAAGAAGGATATTATTTAATTTATCCGACTCAGTATCTCCGATCGCGATTTGTCAAGATTATTTCAGGACTGCCATAGCTACATTAATCAGTGCTTTTCACTTCTAAAGAGTCCCTCTGCATGTTTGAATTTCACATTCAATTTCAGCAAAGGGTATTGCTATAGCTTGTGAACAGTGGCCGACATACATAGCCCTCGGATGAATTTTTTTCTCGTTTCAGTCTTACTTATTCAATCAGAACCTTTGAAATTTGAAAACCATGAATTTGAATCATGCTACATAGAAGTATCAGAACTAGTTTTTACACTAACTGCACAGATTTCAGCGAGTAAGTAATGTTTAATGTTAATTCATCGCCGTTGTCAATCTATACATATAAAAAACGCTGAGGGCAAATTCGTAATCCTACCTCGAAAGTACCTTTCCAGTCTAATTTCTTCATCGCACCATCGATAGTTAACCTTTGAACGCAGATATCTGGACTTGGGCGACTAAAGTGATAGATAATAATAGATGGCCGGGTAAAAAACAGACTGGTTTTATGCACGTACAACAGCTCGCTGTCATGTTCCTATGGTCGGTCAAATATTCCAGGAATAAGGCCCAGGAGTCAGAGATCCGTAAACTTATTCGGACTCTTGACTCTAACCCTTACGAATCTCTCAGCGAATACTCTAGAAAGAGTTAATTCTCACCTCAAAGCATCTCAAAGTCAAAAGCCGGTGTCATGTTTTACTGAGAAATTCAGCGCACCTTAAAAATGAGAATTTGTTTCACTCGAAAGGTTCATAATTGCAGAAATTTAAAAAACCAATTCACTAAAACGTGGAAGTCCTTTCAGATGACATTCCTGCGAACAAAGAAATTGAGGAGCTCACGATAAGAAGTGTTCAACCACTAAATATAAACGAACTATCCCGAGATATCTCGTGGTCGTGGTTGTTGTATTCACACGGTCACTGTTGCTGTTAGACAGACCGTGTGAATGCACCGCCGGCCTTCTCGAAGTAATTCGTTAAAGGGTTAAAAGCGTGTCTCCTTAAAAATGTCTCATCAGCAAAGACCTCCAAAAATTGGGATATCATCATTTAGTGAAGGTACTTAAAAGTGTCAAGCCATGGAAAGCAAGACATGTTTTGTAGGTGTTCTTTAACCAAAACCTTTGATACCAAGAAGCATTTACAACCTGAACCTTCTAAAATTTGGACCTCCTTGTACGCTGTAGAGACTTGATGGTTCTCGGGCGTCCTCAGAGCACATCCCAAAACCCAGGGGAACTGAGAGTGATGTTGAAAATTATTTGTACGCTCCTACATATAAGTTGATTGGAAATTCATTTTATGCAAGTAGATGCACGTATATGCAGCAACCCCGATATAAATGAATCCTAAATTGAATATCTATCATATTTTGTGTTATCCATCAAACGCTGTTTTATTTACTTTCAATAGCTTCGAGGTTGCTGGTTTCACTACCGACTGAAATGTTTTGTACTCTTTATGGGAGGAATCTCTTCAAGAAAGTGAATGTTCTTGCAAGTAATTTTCTCATTTGTGTATCATGCACCATGCTTTTTCGTCTTCTCTTTTGTTACTAGGTGATGTTCCAACATTTAATGCTCTCTGTCATGCACTGTGTTTAGCCCTTCTGATCACCAAACGCTCTCTTCAATCCTAATATTTTGCATTTCCAAAAAAATTTTGTTTTCAGTTCTCTAACGCCTATTTACAGGAGCGCTAAGGCCTGGTCCCTGCGTAGTTTCGCTACCAACTCTTTATTTAGGCATCAGAAACTGCAATTCTTTCTAGTCTCTCAAACGTCTTATTAAATAAATCATATCTTCGTCATGCCAAGTCAAACAACCCTTCGTTCTCTCGATGATTCTTTTCACTACACTTTGTTTTACGAGCATTGCTTATTTTCTATCACCCTCAGTTCTTTCAGCTAGATTTTCCATTAACCATTGTCACCTGAACCTTAAACGCTTTCGAATACGTGTTTTTCTCCTCTGTTTCTTACAATCACAATTTTCATCAACTTTCACTCGTTCAAGCATACCCTCAATTAAACTGCATGCGAGTATATATGTTCTATCAACGTCTCCTTTCGCTCTGTCAAATATACTAGAAGTAATTTACAAATAGTTGATTGCTGTATATAAAATGAAGTGAAAGAAAAATTATCGAAAAGCGCGAGTTCTATTTGCCGTAAGGATTACAATAATGTTAATAGTTAAAAATAATAAATCAAATTTTATACAGAACTCTTCATTGGTAACCTATGAAAAAAGCTCGCAGTTCACCGTTAACGAAAATTATAAAATGAAAACGGAATTAAAGATATTCATCATTATGCATGAAACTACGATGGACAGGGTCACTGATTCTTGTCGATGTTAAACTGAAAGGATGAAAAAAGTTTGTTAAAAACGCGGAGGTGTGGCATGCAGAGGCGTTATGTACGAGCCCCGTTTGTGCACGTGTTCATTTTTTGTGGTGAGAGATTTGTGTTGGTCATGTCTGAGACGCTGAATTTGTGTTGGTCATGTCTGAGACGCTGAATTTGTGCTGGCCATGTCTGGGACGCTGAATTCAATTCTACTTTGATCTGACTGTCTCCCAAGCGAACTGGAGAACCCATATCTGGAATTGTATACCCAAACATTTTTACTTTCTTAGGATGGGCGGCTTTCTTCCTAGGACGTAAAGTACTTAATTCTATGAAGGCTTTCCAGGCTTCTCGCTTCCGGTATTTTACATTACTGTACAGGATATCGTACAAAGACTCTGTACTCTGGCCAGGAAGGACAGAGCAAAAATGTAGCCCTTGATATCGAGGTCAGATCCTCAAATTTCGATTGCAATCAAGCTAGAAACTATTTCCTGTTGCCTCCCACAGCGGTAAAATTCGTCACATTTGGTTTAATATTGCATGAAAAATTGTTTTACTTAATCGTCTTGTCTCAAATGAATTCACCGTTATTTCAATTCATGTTTCTAGAAGAGCTGCCTAACCATATACAATGAGTGGACACAAGAAACACATGAGATTCCAGTTTTTTAATAAAGATCTAGGTATCCAAGATTCGTTGAACTGAATATACAGTTTGTGATGAAATGAGAGAATATTAAACAAATGTTTTCCTTTTACTAGCATATGGTCTCATGTGCGATCAAAACATATTGGCACAGAACAAAAGTAATCACACAGTTTTCAATGTTCAATATTTTGTTGCAAAACCTTCGTTGTTAATTACTGATTGGGGTCGGTTTTCATCCGATCAAACTAAACGTTCGCAAGCTTGTGAACTCATTCTTCAATGCTTTCTTTCTTCAGTTCTTAGAAACTCATTGCACTACTTTGATGAGCCTTCCTCCTCAGTGTTCCCCAAGGATGCTAGATAGGATTGAGGTTTGGGGATTGGCTTGGCTGCGAAAGAACATTGATTTTGTTCTTCTTAAACTATTTGGATGTTAATTTTGCCACGTATTTAGGTTCGTTATCATGCTGTAACGCCCACCTGAGTTCTTGCAATAAACGCTACGTATTTGGAGTGAGCCTCATCTTCGAT
>VOMN01059431.1:0-39957 GCA_014899125.1 Orchestia grillus | reverse complement strand
ACTTTTTTAGCTTACACCCTCTACAATTCATTTGAAATTAAACATAATAAGTCCCGTCATTTGTAATCGTTCGCGCAGAGCTGTACTATGACCTTGTTGATTTAGATTTAGATGATGTTGAATTGTACTCGAATTTAGTACAATTTAATTGAAAAAGTTTTGACAGAAACAAGAGAAGAAGTTTACGTAAATGATGAATTCAAGCATGCATGGTCATAAATGTCTTCTAAACTTATGTTTTCGCTAGTTTAATTTAGTGGATTTCTTTTCCTGATTTATAAAAATTTGCATATTACTCAAGTAAAACTCACCACGTCGAGTACCTGTAATTTGAGCAGTGATTCGTAGCTTCTTGCACATAGTGGGGTAATTCCCTCTGTAATTAGAATATTCTGCAATTAAATAAGGGATCCGAAATTTCCCTCGTTTTTCTTTTAAATTTATAGTCTCAACCACATCTCTGAAGGCCATGGATCCTTGTGATATTTTCCAACAGTTTCGTGCCTTCATTTTAGCTGCCGAGCCGCTGAGAACGCTGAAAGCCTACTTGAGGGACGGGGCTTCTGCGCTTATTTATTTATTAACTTCTTCACTCATCCAGAATGTTTGTACATCGCCGATGATTTGAAGGAAAATCATAAATGTATTTTAATATTCAACCGAAAGATGCGTATGTGATGTTTACTGCTTCAGTTATTAGTTCAACTTTTGATGTTTATAGATGGCGTAAGTTAAGCCTGCATGTAATTTCATAAACCAGTTAATTTATTTGTAATTTCAATCAACTTTCTACACAAAAGCTGTGTCTTTAAGGTACGCCCAAGTGTACGGGTCCCAATTGCTTACCCAGGTATCCTCTACAGAAATCCAACCTGCTAATTTGCGTGCGTGGTGTGGTGCCAACAGTCCGCTGGGCAGCCAGGAGCTAACAAAATTACAATGGTAAGCCTTTAACGCATGTATTTGAAGTGGCAAAGGGAAAGTCTACGCCATGATCTCTACGACGCCTTATGGAAACCTGGATGCACCGGCAGTAGTCATCCTCCCATGCCACGGCCGATTTGCTTCTCTTTCGAAAAGGAAAACCTTGACGTACGAGGGGTTGTGCGGCCTCAGCTACAAAGGTTGTCCAGTATTTTTCCTCGTTGTTGTCATTATTACTAAGCGTACTGATGAATGCTGTTCACTTAGGACTACCATTTACAGAAGTAGAATCTGCTCAAGTAACAATCTCATGAACAGCGCTTTGCGACCTTTCAAAATGAGAGTCTTGGCTAGAATGGAATAAAAGAAGTTAACGGATACATGTACAACCTTAAAAAGCATAAATTAAAAACCAACAACGAGAATTCAGTTCTCATATCAGTCGTGATCTTCAAATATTTCGTTCAATTGTAGAAACAACTGTTCTCGTTCACTAAAAGATATATTAGATAAGAGGGTATATGCCGAGTTCATATTACACTAGTGGACACACCCTTCCTTAAATGCAGGACAAATGATATTGAATTCTTAAGATGCCCTCTTATGTACGGTAACTCTGACATGAAACACTGTTATTTTCAGTATCACTGATACTGACTGCCGTAGCTGAGTCTCGCTGTTAGTTTAGGGTGGACGGACGGACGGACGGACGGACCAAGCAAGCAGGCAGCACTAGGCTATTATTATACAGAGTAGGCCCAAAAAAAGTTTCATTTTTTCAAATACTTATAACTCCGTAACTAATAGCCGTAGAAACTTCTATATGGTCTTATTTTTACCGCCATTCAATGTTCTTTTGTCAGGTTTATAACGCTTTTGCATTTATAAGAATAGTTCACAAACAGATAAATGATAAGTGAGAGCCGTTTTTCCGCCACTAAGCGAGGGCCTTTCTAAATGCATTAAAGAGTACAATTACAATGTTTAAAATCGCAGTACTCCAGCATCATGACTACGTTATTCCTATTTCTAAACGTTCTTATTTTATCTTCACTTCATGAGCGCAGAAATTGAATTCTTCACCATCAACCCTTAACAATGCAATTGAGAAAAGGAGAGCGCATATTCAGAGTCACAACTTTCAACGGTATCAAGAATATCACAAAAGTTATTCAACTATTTCAAAATCATCTTCAAGGGAGAAGTGCAAGCAAATCTTCTGTGAGAAAAACTGTCGCAAAACTCTCGATACAGGGAACAATACTCAAGAGAAATAAGGCAAATTCTGAATGACGTTTCGCATCAGTTTCGGAGTTATAAGTTTTTGAAAAAAAGGAAACTTTTTGAAGCCCCCTCTGTGTAGCGGGATTATAAAGAGCCTGCACTCTCGGCGCTCTTTTGCTGATGAAGTCGGAGCTTTGCTCATAAACGTTTTTTTTGCCTTTTGGAGAAAAATTTTCATGTCAGTTGAACAACTGCACATTTTGTAAAGTCTATGTCGTAAAATTTCAGCCATATAATTTAAATAACTATACTTTTCCCTATAGAAATGGACTATTAAAATCTTTCGCTCCAGAAAAAGTTTCTGAAGCTGTTACAAAATATTTATTGAACTAAGCACAATCATAACCTTTTTGATATTTGATGGAGTAACTTTTTTTTTCTCCCTTCAACTGAAGTAAAACTCTTCTGTAACTTATAGGCATGAATTTCAAAACGTTTCTACTCTCAAATCTACAAAAACTTATTTTTCCCAAAAAACTCAATCGTGAAATTATCTAACTCAACATCAGTGATACACCGAAATAGGAAATAAATTTTTATGCAGGCTCAGTGCATTTAAATTGGTAGAAAGTAGTTATCATCAAAATCTAGTGGGTAATTATGATGTAGTACAAATCTCAGAGCAATCTTCGCCCACGCGCAAGATGAATGACACGGCAGATCTTTCCTTTTAATTTGGAGGGAAGGAGCTAAGCAAGCGCGGTAATGGAGCGCACCGTTCTATACAGCTCTTTAGCTAAGGCCGCTGTAATGATAGCCCAGCCTGCAGAGATCAGCGGTCTGGTGTCAATTGTAACACTTGGAGCGGGACACCTGTGTCTCAACACCACCAATTACTTTACTTTACGAGCCGAAGGTGGTATTTTAGGCATCGCTGCAGACGCAGAAACTCCCCAACTCTGCGCGTGCTTTGAATGCGAACGCTTCATTAGGGTCGACCTCAGATTGAAAATGAGCGCATTTAAATACTTTGTTCATCCTCCGGTAGCTGCTATCCTTCTGGATCCTGATTTACAGAATAGTTATCAACAGTCGATCATTATGCCTTAGATCCAGACCCCAGTCAGTGTGATTGTGCCTTTTAGAAAGATATGGTCATTAATTTATCGAGTAAATATTATCGGGACAAAAGAATACTTATCAATGAGATCACTAGCTTTGTTCTCAATGACATTGTTAGCAAATCTTCCGTTTTATTTAAACGATTTGATGGGACTTCAGAATGCCAATGAATATTAAATTATTAACGGAAATATGCACAGGATGATGACGAGGATGCTGCGCGAAGAACTCGACTGATGTTATTGATGATAGCTGCAGTTGCTGAGCTTTGCCAGCACGTCCGCCACAAAAAACTTGGCTCGATCTGCTGAGGAATATAAAGATCAGGCCAATAGAGAGACCAGTCAGACCAGCGTGAAGCCCTGGGAATTTTTGGTGCTCTTCATGAGGCGGCAGAAGGTGTCGGGAATACATTATCATGAGCTGTGATCCTATAAAACTGTTGTCATGAATTACTTCCTATCACCTGAATTAAAAACCTGAATTGCGCAGAATAGCTAACAATAGAAAATTGTCTTCTGGCTCAACTGAATTGGCTTCATATCGGTGAACGATTGAAACCTGATTTTTCCGCTGGTAAAAGATTTTAATAATATATCCGGTTCTATCGGGTTCATTCCAGTTTAGTACGTAAAGTTACGTATATTACAATCACCTGAAATTTAACTCTGATCTCTAATTTCACTTATAGATCTGTGGATAGGATACGTTTGTAGCAAAGAGTAGAGCTTGGCTGAGAAAACTAGAAATTTTGTAAATGGAACTTCAAATTTGATTCTACCTGGTGAGCAGGCAAATGCATTGCTGCATAATACAATCGTTCATTTTTTATCTCAGCTAAAATTTGTGCGCCGAAAGTGCTTGTAAAGAGGGATGCGAATTGTGTAACGGAAATTTAGAACTGTGAGCTGAAGAGTGATTCAAATTAACACGCTTAATTTACTATTTAGAATTCGAGAATGTGCTTGAATAGAGGCTAAAAAAAATTTTTTTCCCACTCATCTTTTCTTAACAACTAAGATATTACAGTCAGAAATTTGTATCTGACACTGCAATAAGGTTTCCTTACAGATATTTTATTACTTATGAAACGAATGTGACTCTCTTCTTACTATTTCTTAATATTTCACTTCTTTATGAGTACTCAGCACTTTTTACATTGATCCATTGGAGGAGAAGGAGGATGCCAGCACAGGTGGAAAATCAGAAAAGGGGTTCCCAAATTATGTGAAATAAATTGGCCTCCGAAAAAAAAGAACTTCTCAAAAAGATTGTTATTTAGTTTGATGTGTTGTACACGAATGTTTAATAAAAAATAAGCTATGTTATAGAATGGAAAGTATGTTAATAGTGACGTACTGAAGATTCCTTAATTCACCATAGAGAACATCTCACAGAATTTTCGGTGTTAGTTTACATCGAGAACTTTTACATCAAGAGACATGAAGAAAACATCATGCTTTAAAAGGTACAACACGGAAAAAATAGAAAAATCATGTTTCCTAACTTAATATCTCAGCATTCGAGTAAAGCTGTAGCACATTTTCAGGAGAAATTGTATTAAAAATAATATATTTTTCCTTCTCAGTTTGGTAATCAAAGTTGTATTTTTTTATCCCTTCCGTTTTGCACCTTTAAGCCAAAGGAATTTTACGTTTATAGCTTGACAAAATATTTTATTTTTGAAAATCTCCAGCCGTTAAAAACGTAAAAAAATGCTGACACTGAAAAAACATCGTCCTGTAAAGAAAGCATATCTGCCTGCTCAAACTTCTTGCGAAAAAATCCAAGAATCATTGGCTTTAAAAGTTAGGTCCTTGTTATAATTTGTGCTCGATTTTTCATTAACCACAAATTCCTTACATAACCTCGAACGGATATGCCTTTATTTAATCCGTAAGAACAACTTCTCACGTCTCATTTCTAAAAGCTAAAAATTTTCCTTTTTCGCTAACCAACTTTTATTTTCGAGAGACCCCTAAAGCCCCCTAAAATATTGCACGTCGTACCAAACCGACATGGATGAAACAGCAAATTTTCTGAAAATAATTTAGCAGTGCCTGTTAGTTACTGCGTCTCAAATTACTAGGAATGATTCTCAAAATTGAAAAAAAAACTCGACAGCACGATAAAATTTCTGTAAAGTTTAAGTAAAGATGATCTCTCTTGAGCTGGGAGCCTGAGCGTTGTATTGTCAATTGTTGTCGACGACACCACAATTCATGGCTCTATTTCAACTGGCCATGTCGAACCTTCACTTTGGGACCGTAATGGCCGAAATTAACGAGCAGCCTGCGTACTTTAATTGTTGCATCCACATTTCAACGTCGTGCTGCTTTGCTCCGTCATTACAAGATGGCAACCTCCCAAAGAAGGGCCGTATTGGTCTCATGATACTAATTAATTCATTGCAATGAAGGCAGTCATTAGAGCAACCTTACTGCTCACGCTCTGCAATTGTGATTCCCTCGTCTCTCCAGATCATGTGAACTTCAAACGCAACCAAAGTTGATCGATAGCTTCAGACGTGTGTGGTCTCAAACGCCTCTCAATTTGGTGTATCAGTGTGACTGTTTCGTGACTGAACGCAGCCATTACCATAGAGTTACTTCTCTGATTGACCGTGTCCAAGAAATTTTGATGGAGGTCCACTATCTGTGCTGAAAATACTCTATTTGGCAGATGGATATCTCGTCGTATTTCTTACAGTAGGTCTACGTATCAGTAAATAGTGCAAATTTCATGACATTGAAGTTTTATGACTCGAGGAATAAGTATTTTGAAAATATGATGGTGAACAGAATGGGTTTGTTTCAATTACAAAACTTATGCTTAGATAAAAAATACAAGATAAAATTTTACAGGAGAACAAATTCTTGTTCATTGCCAGAGCTTCAAATAAGAAGAAACTTCATTAAATACTGGAGATGATTTTTGTCACTATTTTTGAGGAAGAGCGCGTATTATTTGCAAGTACCTCGATAGCGTCTACATATATTCATAGAAGTCATTTATTAGGAACACGTGATGCAAACAACTCGTGCATCAGACATCTCTCGCTCACAATTCAGGCCCTGGAAACATCATAACCAATTGCTAAACAATATCCTTCTCGTACAGCGTTTACCCAAACACTGTTATTTGCCAAACCGAAACGACATTAAATTATCGGAAAAGCTCACGGCTCACGAAACACCCTTTCAACATTCGTGGCTCCAGAAAATTCGGTAAGAATAGCATTACTATGCCCATGAACTTGGGTAAAGTGTACACTTGGTGTAAATTCAATCGATGGGTGAAGAAAAGCGCTTTGCGATCTTTGGCCAAACATGTCATAATTGGTGAGTTATACTTCATCCCAATGTCTATTGAACTTTTCTAAAAGCCAAAAATCAGGTTCATTTCAGAAGAGAACTCTGCCCCAAGGACCGCTGGTGATTGTCACCGGAAAGAAAGAACGGAACTGCAGAGAAGGGTCGAGCAAGGACACCCACGAAGGCTTGGTTTTTTATAATGAATTTTGCTTGTAATCGTGAGCGATTGCAAACAAGCGCCTCGGAAAACAGTGATTGCACACACGCACTCGCGCAAACTGGGTTTTAGAGCACGAGCACTTACGAATAATTTACGACGTACGAGCAAAAAAGGTTGGTAGGTCGGTTGAAAATATACTAGCTTTTTCGTGAGGCTTTTGATAAAAAGCGTTTCCACGAACATTTGCTCGAGGAAATACAGGCTTGGAACGCAATAGCATGCATTTCTTTTCGTGGTAGTTCCTGCCCTCATATGAGCTTTAGATTATTAAAATTAACTTCATTTTCTGCGCTATAAGCGCTCGTAAAGTAGCATGCTTTGAAATAACTATATTTTTAATTGTAGTCGAAAATTTTCCTATCATACAAAAGCAGAAACGTGATTCCTACCCACTGTTTGGAGTAGACATGAATCGAGAAGGTCAGTGTGCACATGCGCCTATTTACGGCATGAGTAAGAGGTAGATGGGACCTGCATATGAAATCGTAGGAGTAGGCCCTAATGCAGAAGCAAGGGACCTACAAATCGGTTTGTGGAGAACGTCGAGAGTAGGCAACATTTGCCTACGACCGTAAGTGAAACACAACGGTAAGACCTGCCTGTCATGAGGTGATCGTAGGCCGACAAGCGTAAGTGAAACACAGCAGTTAGACCTGCCTGTCAGCAGGTCGCTGTAGACCGACAAACGTAAGTGAAACACAGCAGTTAGACCTGCCTGTTAGCACGTGGCCATACACCGACAAACGTAAGTGAAACACAGAAGTTAGACCTGCCTGTCATCAGGTGTTCGTAGACCGACAAACGTAAGTGAAACACAGCAGTTAGACCTGCCTGCCAGCGCCAGCTTTCCCGCTTGACGGAGCTGTGCTGATCACGCAACCAACGGAACGCTCTCGTCACTGTCACTCTTGCACTCGACTCTGTGCTTTAGGGAGTTCCTTTTAGTTATTGTTCAAGTATAGCTATTTTAGTAAATATAAGTGAACAGTCCATGAGCAAGAAGACTTAAACGACGAAGCGCTTTTTAGTTCCGAAATGAAAACAAACGGGTTACGAGACTTTCCCTTCTAGGGTGGAAGTAATTACTCTGGAAGGTTTTAATCACTCCTAAATAATCATCCCAACTCACTAGTTCCTAAATTAATCGAACGTGCTGCTTTAATTCAGTGCCGTTTCGGGTCGGCTAAAGTCGGGAAAATTTACTCTTTCAATTCCTCGTTAGGACAAGTACTGCAGAGCTCGTGTGATTCGAGTAAAAGCGACAGTTTCACAGTTCACGATTTGAATTACGAATATACCGCGCTGTAGTTCTGGAAAAATTTATAGATTTATGATGTGCGGTACCTCGTTTTTTTAAATTTTTTAATGGTGTTTGGAACACACCGTGAAGAAATATTCCCAGCTCAACGACTCTGGCATTTTCGTGGTTAATTGAATATGTACTAAAATTGCCTTATGCGTACGTTGCTCCGAGGAGATGAAGTCACTAGTTTGGAGTAATGAATTAGAAAAAATGCAGGTAAAATGTATGACTAACACAGTTGTAAAGGTTACCAGGAAAATCACCCGGAGCCATTAGTAGAATAAATGTAATTTTCCGTAACACGAACAATTGAAGCTAAGAAAAACGAGATTGTTGAGACCTAGAAAAATAGCGTCGTTGAGACGATATCGAGCACACCTTGCGCGCCTCGCATGCACAACAGCTGCTCTGCCTCGCGGCTGGAACTTCATTGTCCTCGTGGACAGAGGCAGTGCTGGAGACAGCAGCATCGTTGAGGGAGATCCCGAATTATAGAAAGAATCTGATAAGACTTCCCAATCAGTGAAAATATAGCGTGTCTCCCACAGTTACGAGCTGTTTTGTTCCTGTTTTGATGTAATTGAATGTTTTTATAGCTAAGCTTGCTTACGTTCCTTATGATCACGAGGCTCTAAGTGATGCAGATGCACAGAGTATAATGAGGGAAATGTAACTGCCTCATAAACAAATGCAATGACCTCGAGACTTGAAAGAATTGGACTTCGCTGGCCGAGGCTTCTCAAATGTATCTGTAGGAATGGAAAACATCAACTCACTATTTCAAACTTTCAAAACCTTTGAAGATAATTGTATGCAGGTTGAAACGTTCAACATTTTGTGCAGATTGAGACAAGTTAATCAATTCCAAAAGCGGTAAGCTTACGTTACGGAAGTCATCTTCACTTCAAATTTTCATCGACTCAGACATAGCCTCCTGAAGCAGTAGGCGCATGTTGCGGTCATCTCTCGAAATCGTTATTCAGTGACCTACTAGAAAATTTATGCCTCTCCCTGGTAATCATGCGAAGCAAACTAGCGAATCTCTATTCCGATGTTTGGTTTCATACGTTACACAAAATAAATTTATTTCTAATCTATCACCTCCTTGCTTGCATCGAATATAAGAAATTCAGCAGAATGAAAAGAGAAGTAATACTCTTAGGTTTGAAGGCCTGCGAGCACTTCAGAAGCAGTGTGAACTTAAGTCAAATAACGTAGTTCTCTTGCAGTTAGGATCAATAACAAAAAGTGAAGATTTTTTGACAGATCATTGTCATGCTCAATTCATAAAGTAAATGGCCTGAAGTGGATTGCTCCAGAATTTGGGAAATTCTAACTCTCCTACATAGTACTTGAACATGCCATCAGTAAATAAGGTTACGAATCACGTAATATGAAGCGAGTGTTATCATGAATAACGTAGTAATTCAAGTTCAACATCTCAGTTATCAGAGTGCGTGATACACTTTGGCTTTGCTAACTGCAGAGTGATGTACCTGTTCAGAGCAGCCCCTTGCTTCGGAGGGTCCAATGAAGCTCACCCGGACATGGGAGTGACACGTCAGAGCTCACTAGCAGCACCAGCGCTGTGTGCACTGGACGGCCATGCGGAGTGGCAGATGTTCTCGCACTGCAATAACGCTAAATCATGTCGTTTGTTTACTTGAACTGTATGTTAAAGTATGGAATGGTATCTCAAACATGAGGTAGTAGCTTAGCCCACTGTATTTCCTTTCATGAAATACAACAGTAGCTGAATTTTAAATTAAAACCCGTGTGAAAATCGACTGGGAGAATAATTCATTGGGATTGCCATACGAATAAAAAAGCGGTTTCCAGGTATTCAACTTAAATTCGAACGAAATCCTTACTTTATTCTTGCAATATACTGCAATGAAATTTTTCAAGCCAGTGCTTATAAACAATAATAATACAGCCAAAAAATAAAGTCCAAGCTAACACAAAATTACGAAAATTTTCGACCAAAATTAAAGGCTTACATCTCTTAAGAATTAAATTGTCATACAACCCGCACTGTCGAGCAAAAATCAGGACGCAGAATGCATTTAACCTTCTAAAGAAATGGTAAGATATACAAAAACTGTCGAATGAAAGAACGGAAATAAAGTTACCTTGATAATGTGGTGACGGCATTCCCCCCCTTATTTTAGTTTTCTGCCCTTCTTGTGTCTTCAACCACCCCAGCTCTAATTTCAATTTATTTTATAGAACCTTTAAATAGCAGTTACACTCAAATTAGGTACTTCAATACGTATAATATTTCATTGCAGCAGATGGACAGCAGCAAGCAAGCAAAGAAGCAATCAAAAATCACATTTGTTCCTGAAGGCATCGCTTCTGATGGTTCCTTGAAGTTGAAGTGCATGTTCATTTTCGCCTCCCAATTATGAGTCGAAGTATCAGGCGGCAGGATCAGCGGAGACTAAGTAATGATCTTTGTAGGATTGAGATCACTGTTAGGGGCACTTCATTACGGACACAAGGAGTATAAGGTTGCCAAGTCGTTTGATCAACTTGAAGCTTCAGAGGGCGCCCATGAATAGTCAATTACATGAGCTGCTGCCAATAGCCGCCACTCACGTTTATGGATATTGCTAGGACCAATGGCCTTCATTTCCATGTTAGCAGACGTGCTAGACGCAACTCCAGTCTCATTAGACCAAAAATCTACTGAGCGCTGTTGCCAAAATTACAAACTCGCATTTTCCTGTCAGGTTGTTAGGGACTTGCCGATGTGAGGAAACCACTTCGAGGGAGAGGTCAGAATTTTACCTCCGTGTCCCCACCATCGCCTGAGGCCGCTGTTCACGAATAAACTTATGAGACGAGAACACTTTCACAACACTCCTGGATTGTAGGCACTATTTGACTGGAGCAGAATATTACGTATAATATTTTGCTATATTATACTCTGGTGCAGAATATTATATATTATATTCTGGTGCTGAATATTACATATAATATTCTGCATCAAGTATCTTGCCTTCGAGACGGCCATGGATTGCATCAGTTACCACCAAGCGCGTCAGTTCTCACTCCCTCGTACATGGATTTTATTTGGTTGAAACTTCCTTAGGACTTTATTCGCGTACTCCAATTGATATTTTTAGGTTTTACTTTACAGCTCCAGTAAATTTTGCAACTTTTAACAGCATAATCATTAATGAGAGAAAATGCGGCTTACGCTGCGCTGTAGTAAAATCGTTCAACTGTGAAAATAAATTTTCTAAATTAATTTTAATCTGATTTTCAATTAATTTAGAAAAAAAAGTACGGTCTATTAAATTGTAGTCTAGCTTACAGTGCAAATATCCAGAGTATACAATTCAGTTTTATTGTTAATGGTTGTTTGAAATCAATTGCGATTCAATTTGTAAAAATTGAGCAACAATCCTATCACTATATTTAATAAAAGAAGCAAGCCAGGTTTTAAATCATTAAAATGAACAGTAAATCGTTTTTTCATTTGACTTCGTTTAACAATGCAGCCATCTGCAGTATTTGAAAGTGACTTATTTTTATTCACGTGAGAAAAGATTCGATTAAATCTAATTGTAAATTTTACATAATATATGTACACATGTAGATTTTGCATAATATATGCATACATGTATATTTTGCATAATATATGTACACTGTATATTTTGCATAATACCTACGGACTCTCTCCACACCTCAAGTCTTTATCCATTTTTGCTTGAGAAGTTTTACTTAGGAAGCAGATTCGCTCCATTTTGACTGGAATCCTCAACTAAAATTAAACGACAAAAAAGCTTGATCGAAATTCACTGATACATTTACTATACCTATGTATGTATTCTATTTCATTTCATATCGGTATTCAGTACCTTTACGTGCCTCCGAAAAGATCAATCCTTCACTGAACTACGACAGGTGAGTTGATGTGTATGTGCGAGTCTGTATACCGTCCTCCACTGCCGGTCGCCACCTTCACCTTTCCGTCCCTCACGCTGTTGTGCCCTTTGAGTATTTTAACGCTCACCCATTAGAGCATCGGTCCATCTTGCCCGAGCTGGTCAGATATTGGCTGGTCAGGGAGACGATTTGCCTCGCCCGAACCTTATCAGCTCGCATCGCTTCAGCGTAGCCTGGCCACTGCACCTCCGGACGCGCATTTCCCGCGTGCCCTCACGCCTGCATGACCAACACGTCAACTGTGTGTGTTTACGCCGCTCACAGCCGCGCTCGTCCTCACTCACTATTGAAATGTTGCCTAGTTTATCCCTATTTTGCTGCGTGAGGGCTCATAGTACCATCGGTAATTGTGCCCATGATGGCATCTGAGTCCAAGGTGTGTCAGACGATATTCTCTCATGTGTGATGCAAAATTTGTGTTCCACGCTGTCGTTGAGTAAAAAATTTGTTTGGGCTTCCCCTGGGAAAATAAGCCCGTCAACGTATCTAACAGGGGGTGCACGAACTTTGCCTTTATTTGTTTGAAAAAAAATACTGGGAATTATACCATTTATATACTGTAATTTTGTTAGGTTCCTTCACCCCAAAGCAAGCAACAACACACTCCACAACACAATGTTGTATTATTAACATGCTGAGTTTTCGAACCATTAATCAATTAACTCCTCTACTAATTACCGAGCACTCGTAGATTTTTCGCTGAAGGAAAATCAAGAACCCTCTTGTTGCACTTTTCAAGTTTAACTCATTTGTTTTTCGAACTAAATGTCCCTTCCGAGCTTCTGAATGACGAATTGCATATTTTTCAGGCATATGAGTTCATGGAATACACATCTGTTAAAATATCATTCATTTTCGGTCTAAAAAATGTTTTTTCTAATCTTTCAGTCTCAGATGTAACGTACAAAATATCCATCAGTGTGTGGACCCCCAAGTCCAGTTAGCGCACCACGCAGTCAAGGCTTATCGTGATAACACAGGCTCGGCGAAGACGCTACGATGCAGTGGTCTCAATTATTTCAATTATTTGTGCAGTAATGGGGTCGTTAACCATGTGGAATATTCTTAAAAACAAGCTGGAGCATTCTTTCTCGGGAAGTTATTCGGGGAACTCGACTTTAGCATCGAATGAAGGTGTTTGGGAAAGGGTGAATTCTGGGAGATATTTGTACACAGTAAGAAAAACAGAAAATAACCAGTGTGAAATATGCATGTCTTTTATGATTGGTTTTTCCTTAAGGCAATGTTCAAATAAGGTGAGAATTATTTTTTAGTTCACACGCTCAGTAAATATTAAAAATTAAGCTAGTTTAGATAAATAAAACCCTCACAGAATTCCGTTTATTTCTTCTATTTCACAACAAAAGCTGCCGGTAAGTAATTAAAATTTGTGTTATATCTAGCGTGAAGCGTAAACGAGACTCAAAAGTGTTAAATTTTCCAATTTATTCAATAACAACAAGGGTCGAGTTTCCGAGACTGGGAGGCGACGAAGGCACACATCCGCGCTCGGAGCCGCTCGCTTTGGTCCAACTTGCGATAATTCTCAACAATTTCAGAGTGCAGACACTCGCGCTCTCTTTCCAGCTCCCAAATTTTTCTCTGCTTCTCGTCCAGGGCCTGAAATGCCTTCTTTCTAATGACGTTAATTTCCTCCCTTGACTGATCTTCTTATTTCTCCATTTCATATTACAAATCTCTCACTCTTTTCCTTAGCTTGTCATTTTCTTCACTCAGTTCAGTAATTTTGCGCTCACTGTCTTCGTTTTTTCTCCGAAGGTTTGCTAGCTTTTCTTCAGTCTCTCTATCCGGATAATTTTAATTGCCGCCCAAAGGAGGCCCCTGAAATTATCTCCCATTGCAGGAACACAGGTAGTCTGCATTTCCCCTTCTGTTCGGCGGGGAACAGCAGCGGTAGCCTCTATTTCTCGGTTACGATTCGCAGAAATGCTGATTTCTATTGAAATAATCGTCTTCAGGGGAACGTTTTTGCACACAGTTTCGACAGTTGCTCAATCTCAGTTTTGCAGTAGTGCAGCAATGCGGCATCGTATCTTCATCAAGTCGACTTCATGCAGCAGCGAACAACAACACAAGATAATGCTCAGATTAAGCAATTTTTTCTCGGCTAGACGTGGTCACGAAAACGTGATATAGGTTTTGAGAAGGGAATGAGTCTTCAACATGATAAGGGTTTCATTTTCTTGCTTTCCGTTCGGTATGCCAGCTCCCTATCCTATTTCTGAAAGCTTGATTAAATATGTACTCGTATCTCTGCTACAGGCCGGGCTAGCCTTAAGTGGAACGGAACTTTGGAGCTTACGACCCAGTGAGTTTCATGATATACCTCGTATCATTTAACTCGCTTCCCCTACCAGCCAATAAGTCTCCTTTCGTGTTGGAATTACGAAACTCCAGCGTGAGAAAAATGTTTCAGCTGAGCAAGTTTTGACAAAAATTTTCTCAGTTATGTTATCACTGTATCATAAATACCTGCTTGAATTACATCTTTTTCAAGGAACTTAACCATCGATAAAACTAGCTCAATCCAGTAATAGTATTAATTAATTGAATCGATATTAAGCTCGTGCCTGAGATACCTGCACTTCACGAGAATTCATTTCAGATAGAATTGTCATTATAAACACAATGCGATATGTATTCAATTTTGGCCTCTACAGTTTGTTTCCAATCAAGAGTTCAAATTCACTTGCACCGGAGAAAAGGTTTTATTCTTTACGATGAAGTGGTTAGCTGACGTGGCTTTCGCCAAATGAATTCGTTCCATTGTTCATCAATTTTATGAGCCAATGAAATTTCAAAATTCATTGAGGTGTTCTATGCATAACATATTTTCGTAATACGTCTTCAATACATGAGTCGGAAATGTAACACATTCGTATTTTAAAAAATAGAGTATCAGGATTTGTGTGTAAGACTGCACATGAAAAATCCTCCTCTTGCCTTGCAAATATCGTTGCACTCGCATCAACATTTGCGATTCAAACGTCGTAAGCAAAATCGATTCTGTCATCAGCGTTAACGGCTGGGAATGCATCGGAGCCCTCAGGAACGTACGTCATGCGGCTCATGCCCAGGTCGTTTCTGTCGTAATTGCCGCGAAGATAATTGAGACATCTTCGTCGACGATGGACTGATAACGGCGGCATCACGCTTCTCCAAAGAGTCACTTAGCAAAGAAATGCTCCAAGGTAACTTTATACGAAAGACCTGAAGCTCCTTGTTCAATATCAGCTTCGTAGAGTGCAGCTCATAGTGAACTATGAACTTTAATTGAGTGAATGAGAGTGTTTTTTGTATTTGAAATTTGATTTTCACTTTCAAATATTTAAGGACTGGGAGGCTGCACAAATATCCTGTAGAATAACGATACGTGCCTCTGTCTGAGTTAGTTGTCAGCACTATAAGACAGTCGCTGTCGAAGTAGCTCTCTCGAAAAATTGAAAGCATAACCTTCTCCGTATTCAGCACTTTAGCACGAAAAATATATTGTGCATTTACCTATTTATCATGTAAAATTCTTCAGTTCTGCTCTAATCTCTAAAGTTTGTTCATCTGTTTGTTGTAAATGATATCTATTTGAAACTATACCTACTCACAGCCGACACGAGCAGTGTACTACACTGACGTAAACTTGATCCGCTGTCGTCTTCCTGCCGTTGTAGAATGGACTGGTCCTCAAAACCAAGCACAAATGTCGACGTGAAGCGCTTTTCATTAATCTGGGTACGAACAAAATATTGAACGTGCGACCTTTGCAGAGTGTGTACAATCGTAAGTTCAGGCTTCAGAACTTCTAAACGACAAAATAAAAAATTTAAACCGCTCTCAGTATGATCTGGAGAAATCTCGGATGACTTTTCTGGTGTTTTTGTAAATCATAATAAATACTCAGTGTTTAGTAGGGATTCACAAAAATTGTTGAGCGTGAATAAGCAAACCTTGCATTATATTTTGTTTATATGATTTCTTCAGAGGTTCAGTTACGATTTAAACTCCTAAGGCGCTCGTTCACCAATATTTTAGCATTTGCGCAAAAACAGGTCATCGCTTAAGGTAGAGATTGCTCGAGGGCTGCACTACACCCAAGAGCCCCCATGGCTCTTCGCGCATCGCTGACGGAGGTGAGAACTTCTTCTCTTGACCTCGAGTGAAATGTTAATGCCAAGATCTTCTGATATGGAACTCCGTGTTTTTTGACTTTGTGATGAGTAACTCCGTGTTTTTAGGCTTTGTGATGAGTAACTCCGTGTCTTTTGGCTTTGTGATGAGTAATTCCGTGTCTTTTGGCTTTGTGATGAGCAACTCCGTGTCTTTTGGCTTTGTGATGAGTAACTCCGTGTCTTTTGGCTTAGTGATACCTAATGGCTCCGGTAGCAGGCACAAAGTTTCAACGAGACGTAACAACTGTTTACGGTTCCGTATGGTATGAGTGTTTTATCTCCAACAGCCTGAAAATGATCCCACAACGTACCTTCAGCCTACCTCTCCGTAACCTGCACTCTTACAGTTCGTACACGTGTGCCTGGGCATGAAGCTCGATAACTTAACGTAATTGTTACCGTTCCTTTTTCTAACTCTTTTATTCTTTCTTTCAGAAGGGCATTCAGCAGTAGCAGTATTGTTAGAGCCTACCAGAAAGTAGTGGTAGTGACTCCCGCAGTTCTTTGACCTATCTTCCCTCCTATTTTACCCCCTAGATGCTTGAGCTTGATTGGTGTCTAGTTACACGTGACTTTGGCAGGAACCAAACCCTGAGCCACTCGGCTCGTTTTTGTCACCATATTTCATTTTATTCTAATAAAAACAAACGCCTAGTGTTGGGAAGTCTTGAACCTAAATGCTGTCATGCCCTGTTAAAAATCGCCGCAGATAATATCATAAAGTTCACTAGCCCCAGGGACGCATTCGTTATGTTTGTTTTAGAACATTTCTACCGAGATCTGCAAGCAGCCACTAGCTGATTCCTAGCGTATGGAGATGATCTGCACAAAACTGTAGCGTGGTGATGAGGACTGGCGAGTTGCCGCAGCTGGAGTGCCGCGTTTTGACGAGGCATCGCTGGAAGTATGATACCGGGACTCCAGAACGTTTTGCAATGGTACAACCGCACTCTAGAGATGACTCGATCGCGAATGACAGCTCGCGCCCAGATTCAAACAACCTAAAGAGGAAAGAAAAGGATTGAGAACATTCTATACTTATCCTTTCGCTCCCACTCACTCTCTTCGATCAGTACACTATCCTCAACTTCACTCACTCCCCAATAGACAATCACACCCCACCAACACTCACAGCCGCACATCACCCGCCGCCCCTCCTAGAAAGCATGAGCGCCAGGACTCCCAGCCCCGGACGCCACTGCCAGGCAAAGCGTGAAGACTTGTCCCACTTAATGGCCCTCAGCGCGGCCCCGTATAAAAGCCATCATGCACACATCTCACGCTTTACTTGTCCCTCTGAAGTGTGACAGCGTCGTACTGCCTGTCCCCTACCGTACAATGTGTTGCCTCAGTTCTAATGTTACGTGAAGTCTTTACGTAGAAATTGAACTCTTTTTGCCATTTTACCTCATGGTTGTTTTCAAAGATCTGTAAGATCGTGTCTCTCTATTACATGCTGAAGTGCAAGTGACTCTCAATACCTGGACTACTTGTATAAGCAGTAACTTTTAGCCGAGGTCTTCGGAAGGAATGGTTTTATAAGGCATCATGAAAAGAAGTAAAGGTGAGATAGCAAAATTTTTGGTTTAAGTTAACATATGAGTAAACATATTTTTTATTTGCTTTGAAATCAATAAATTCCAAAGCCAGCACAAGGGTCTCATTCCTCTTGACCCTTGAAAAGCCTAGCACCGATAATCATAGAAAATAAATGTTACAACAATTCTATGAATTCCAAGCCATGAACTTTCAATGAAAGTTTGCTTACCTTACTCAAGTTTCGGTTTCTCATTTAAGCTTTTTCTTCGTAATGACGATCAGGCTTTAAAAACTGTCGTCATCACAGAACTCATAAGTTCATTTAGTACATAGAAAACAATGTCCTTGAAAATGCAAATTAAATACACCACATCAAAGGAGAGTTGAAGTGCCTATTGTCATTAAAATCGATTCATTACAGATTAGTATTTCATACAACTCGTTCACCGCTCGGAGTGGCACATAAAAATGTGCTCGTGCAACGTGCAAATAATAAATTTGTGCGATTTTCTCTGACTGAGCTCTGCATTTCCCTTCTTGTCTTGCATGGCAGCACAAGACAAGAACAACCACGAGCAGGCAACGAGTCTGAAATTTCCCCCCAATTGACGGTGATTGCTTCATGCGTCCAGTCTTGTCGTGAAGGCAGCTCAGAATGAACTAAATCTTGCCTGGTTATTCATCCAAATTTTTACAGTATACATTCGTTTCCCATGCGCATCGTGCGGTAGGAGACACACCAACTCGTGGAACTAAAGTCTACTCAAAAAATCGCTCATCGGTCAAGTCTTTGATATAATCAATCATTGAGCCCGCAATTCGTTTCTAATCCTGTTACTAAGATGGTTATTTTAAAGGTAGAGGTGTGTTTAAGGTTATAGTTACTCCATTCTAACCAACTCAAAAGTTTGATATTTCCATTTCTCACCTTTTCAATATAACATACTACATAACCGATGTTGTATTCTGAAGTTAAAAGGATTGCCTGACATATTTTTCCTAAAAATCCAACGGTTTGAAAATTTAAACTTCAACTCTAGATTTGTGTGCTCCCATCACTTTATTGTTCGAATGATGAAGTTAAATTCAGCCACAGATCGCCACAAACACTTGAATTCGAATGTGAACTTGATCGTATTGTCAAACGATTTGAAAATGCAGAGCTAAGTGTTGAATTGTATTAGCCAATTGAATCTCAAAAAATCAAACAGCGTCTTTCACTTACAATTTCAAAAGACACACTGATTACTGTGAAAGCTGGTAAAGAACCTCAAACACGTCATCAAAGTTATGTGAGCAATATGATTCCTTCATTTTTTCGAAGGTATGCACTACCCTTAAAGTTTCAAATATTATTTTAGAGACAAACCATCATCACAAGTAAATACTTGAATCCAAAATAGATGATTTTGATGAGAATCCTGTTAACATCGTTACCCTGCATTTTGAGCATTCGCCCGTAAGACGCTCAGTCGCCCAGGTGGTAGCCCGCTTGCTTCCGACGGGGGCCTTCACACGATCTCTCAAAGTCTGAAAACAACGTCGGTAGACACCCAAATATGCGCATCGATTGGTAACTTTGCTCTCAAATCTGAAGTTGGGTTGGACGTCAAAAGACTGAACAGTCCCTTAATTGCCGTACGACTTGACTCTAGGATTGAGAGCAAAGTTTACATTGGATGTCTATATTTGAGTGTCTTGCGACACTGTCTTCAGACTTTGACTGATCGTGTGTAGGGCCCTTAACTAGGAGCGCTCTTCTCCGAAACCCTGGAATGAACATGTCTAAAAAGGCGGCACATCAGCGTGGCCTGGGTCGTGCTGTTCGAAATAATTCCAACATTTCCAGTGTTGAAGAGGTCTGAGCGAGGGACATGGAACTCCTCTCTGAACGAACGAGACTTTTCTCATTGATGAAGTAACTGAAAAATGCCAGCGTACATCTGCATGCAGATTGTCTTGAATGACCAATCAAATTCAATCCGTAATTAACAAGATGATACCAAATTATTTTTACGTTGAAAGTTCATCTATGAGAAGCAACCATAAAAGTCAGAATTTAGTATTCGCATGAATTCTTACTTTCGTATTGGCCATAAAAAAGTAGACTCAACTTGAGTAATTTTGTTATCTTTGATCTTTAGTCTGATTGATCATATCATATCCAAAATATTCTCATGAATGTAAGAACTGATCAAGTTTAATGCAGGATCATACCCCAAACTTGAGAAATAATTTAGTTTGATGGAGAATCATTGCATGAATATAAAAATTGGCTTGTCTTGTGAAAATTGTACACAAGATAATCTCAAAAATTTGAAAATTTATTAAGTTATAATACTGCAGGATTTTCTCACGAATATGAGAACTAGTCGAGTGACATGCACAATCATTGCATGAATTCGAGAACTCAGGGATGTTTTTTTCTTTTTAAGCTACTCAAATTGTTCGATAAAGCCGAAATTTCTCTTAAAAGTGGAGCTATTCGATCAGATTGAAGGGCAAACCTGGTCCTGATGTACCACACACAGAGAGAAAGAGAGAGTGAGACAAATATAAAAGCTTATCATTTGACTGCACAGTAAAAGGAAGAGCCGTCTCATTTCTGGCACTCTTGAGCAACGTTATGCACTGGGCGCAAATTATCATGTTTGTCTGAAAGCAAAATTTTAGAATGTATTATATTTTTTTACCCTAGATCTGAAATCCAATTTTGTTGGATTCCCATGTTTGTAGATCGCGTTGAAGGAAAATGTATTCGTTTTTTTTAATAAAGGCTGTTTTACCAGTATATTGCTGGTATTTCGAGCACTGTGAAACAATCTTACATTTTTATTGTAAAAAAGAGACTGCTAGACTGCTGTGTCTAACTACATTCGCTTTAAGAACAGAAACAAAAATTATTTCCGCATATCTTCGAATTGAATTTGCCCCCTAAAATCTATAAGCAAAACGTTCCGACTCACCAAAACGAGCAAATTGAGGAACGAAATCATGCCGAGAGATCGCCCTCACTGAAAATACTAGTCACTGCATTTTCTTTTCCTATTAATATGTTTCGATCGTATTTCAACTGCGCCCAATCGAATATAATACATTTGGCAACCTGTTTGTATCCTTACAGTGTACTAATCAGCTTGAAGGAAAATAAGCGAGAGAATTGTAAATGAGATTTACACCAGTAAAGGTTTTGATTGAATTTCAGCTACCTCAACAATTGATTTAAGACCTCTTTCTCCAGGTGCCCCAATTGAAAGGCTTCCAAATTTTGTTTCAAAATTGCCCAACGTTATTTCCTTTATTTTCGACTCTAAACCATCCATTGCAGCCACCCAGCCCCTGGTGTCATTTTGTTTTGAGAAAATTCAACCCTTGAGAAATAATTATCATGCTACCCACTTCCTAACTTTAATGTTATTTTGATTATCACAGATTTCTTCTGCTCATCTATTCGAATTACCGGAATTATACGAATTTTTTTATTCGTTCTAATGAGTATTTAGAGAGGTTTGACATTGCTAGAGCTCACTAGATGAGTCTCACCTTTTTTTTAAATTGAGTTACAATAAAACTGAAATTATAAGTACCCATTTTATTTTTATTTGAAACGAAATTTTCTCCTTCATAATAGCAAGGTATAAATTAGCATTTTAATTAAACACAGAAGGAATAATTTCAAGGTGCGTTAGGAGAGAAATTGAAGCGGTTATTGACCGCCGCTGCGATCTGAGGGCTCGTCAGAGGCCGGCTAACGTTGTACGTAGATGTGTAGATGCATGTAGTCCATCTCACGGTCGCATGAGCGCTGGTTCCGCTCTTACACATTCACGTGACGAGATGAGCGCTCAGTGAAAGCTGATCATTGACACGCAGGGTGAGAGCTTGGAAAGAAAGTGTGATGAGCTACGATAGTCTCGGTTTCAAACCTCCTCTCTGTAGCGGTGCCATCCTGCTCTACGAGCTGTTGAGATCGCTCGGCAGTCTACTGTAATAATTCCACACAGTTTATTGGTCTTGTCTCTCCGTCCCCCTTATCAGTAATTCATTAGAGGATATTTGTGCAAGTTGCGCTGATATGCGGCAGCGTCGTAGATAGAATACTGAATATCAAATAGCAAATGAATGTTATCTAAAGGAAATTAAATTTCCATTTGATTGAATACGATATGACAGTATTTTGGTTAACATAGTTTGGTTGTGAATAGCATATTCAAGCAAATTACGATTAGGAACATTTGTGACCCATTTCAAGCTTCATTGAGAACATTCATTTTAAAAATAAACGATGGTGAAGTCCATTCATTTTTGCGCAGGATCCGTATACCTGTTGCCAATAAAATTCAAAGCATATGCTTCCATGCGCATCTTTTGGCTCCTGCCCAAGCCTGGCAGCCGACATCTACTAACTAGAAACCAATGCCAATCCATAATTTACATCCTAACACAAGATAAATCATTGTTAGTTTCCGCGTAATGGGCAATGGTATAATTCTGCAAATGTAAAATTTGATTGATTTTTTGTTATTGATTGTTATACATTTCTTTAACTTATGAGCTTAGCTTTAACGTGTATTTTTGTTTTGCTCAGTATTCTGTATGTTCTCATTTATTTCACTTTGTATTCATATGTGAGCCCACTGTGCAGTTTGTGAGTTTGAAATTGGAAATTCAGCCCTGGAATGGTTACCTTCACGCTAAGGTTACGTGAGGGAGAGACTCATAGAGTCAGTTTCGTAGGAAAAATACGGAAAAGTAAAATATGGGTATGAGTTACCTGAGGTTACCATTCCAGGGTTAAGTGAATCATATTTTCTGTCGTAACATTGCACCACCTTACAGAATGTTCTAAAAGTTCCTCATTTTCGCTTTGCCTTCAAGTTCTCTGAATCCGTAAACATTTTATTCTACTACGTTTTATATATTGTATCTTTGTCAAGTAAAAGAAAGACGCCGTGTAGAATAAAATTATCACTGTTTTTAAAACAAAATATAGGCCACAAAGGGAGAAGGAAATTTCAAACTTTCACTGACGCCCTAAAATATTCAACGGGAACAAATCCTCAGCTGGCTAGGTTTGAGGAATTTAAAAAGATTTTAAAATTCAACTCATAGCCCATTCAACCACGTGTCTGTGTATTTTCAGTTCATTCGACATTTTAGAGATCTGCTTGAATGTCCATTACTGAATTGCCGGGAACGATGAAGCAGAAGATAAGAACCATTGCTTAAAAGATCGTTTTCATAAATCCAAGAGCATTCTTTGTAAATTTTGAATCCATGGACGTTGAATTTCAACATCGTATCTAAGGTACATATATTTGCACATTATTTGCGTGCTTGATTGTAACTCCATGTACACTTTCCTTTTCCAGACCACCAAGTTTGGCCGAGGGCTCTTATGCTACTGTTCATCTCGAGCCAAATTCCCTTCATGAGAGCAGACACACGACTAACCACAAGCTCCAGCCCTGTCAAATTGGCTCTCGAACATGAAGACCATCTCACGTCCTCAGGGCGTAAACTCAACACTTCGCGCACAGAACTCAGCATCAAGACCTGGCGGCTCGTGCGTAGCCCATCAGAGAGCTCCGAAATGATCACACTGCGTGAGAGCGACGAAGCAGAGGGCAGATATATCATCATTGATGGTGGCAATACAGACACTATAGGAATATCAGAGTTTTTAATTTATTTTGGTGCAGTAGCGCTGGCCATCGTATGTGCCCTCGCTCTTCTAGGCATCCTGCTGGCCATCCTGGACGGCATTAGCGCCACCCCCGCAGCGGGCCCGACCACCTACGGGTACGGGGGCGCTCCTGCCGTCGCTGATAGCTACTCGTGAGTGATTACAACCATTTCTTCCCAGTGTTGCTATTACTTACCGCCGTAAGAAATAGTCTAAATTCTTTAAGCTGTGCAAGACTATATGATTGAAAATTTTACTCAAATATTCCGATAACGCACCTGAGAAATTTCAAACTGAAAATATTTTGCAATTGATAGTTCTGCTACAATGCAGGTCTGCAGTACCTCCGATGGTGATTCCAAAAATGTACTGTCGGTAAAGCAGTTCAGTGCTCTATTGAAACTGGTAAGCATTCATTAAATAAAAAATAATACTTCTCTAAGAGTTACTCTTAATTCTTTCAACAAGCCAAGTCACATGAAAATTTCAGATTCGCTCATTGAACAGAATCCAGTCTCCTTCATTGAAGGAGACTGGAGTTCTTAATACTCATGAGTCCTTGTTTTTAAGTTGGTATGCCTATTATCTTGTGGCGTTCCATCAGTTATTCATTGCAACTAAAATCCGAGCTTTAACTCAAAATATTAATTATCAACGCATGGAAATATTGAATACAGCAAAGAAGTTAAGCTCTATGTTTACAAAGAAAGCCTCAGTCGGTATGATGCTCAATATTCACTCCTCTGTAAACGGTGTACTATGTATATTCCGAATATTTTTTGTCTGCATTACTATCTGTATTTGTATAAGTTAAAAAGTCACAAAATTCCAGTTGTGTAACCCATAAGGACGTGAGTTATTCACAATGAGACATGAGTCAACCCGTCTAGCCATTCAAATCAAAATGTATCTGGAATTAAGAACAAAAACGTATCGAGAATTTAATGAAGTTTTGAAGAACTAAAACTGACTTTTTTCTCTATTGAAGCTGACTCCCATTTGATCGGAAATTAACTGTAGGGGACGTACGCACTCGCTCGGACATTTACTTTCCTAGAAACACAGCTGCCAGAGCCGTCGCACCTTATCGAAAAGAAGTAAAAACAAATTTGTCGCCTCTGAGATGAAGGCATCTTCTTTTCCAATGACTGGACAGGAGAAGTGACTATAAAAGAGCTCTATCGATATGAGCCTGTTGACATCAGCAATCGGGACTTAGCATTGCCACAGCCAAACACTTCATGATTAACTAACTAAACACTTTCTTGGATAATCATGACAGGTACATATCACTTTGTCTGCCAATCTTCTCGGACAAATCACTTACACGAAAAATGGTGATAAACTCAGAGTAATTACGATTTCGTTAAAAAATAGGACGTCTTTTCGGAATCGTTGTCAGGCTGATAATTTCAATCCAGCCCCGCCTTCGACAGCAAAATTATCGGTGTGACAAAACTACCTGGGAAGCTGCTTCCTGATTAGCTGCCCCCTGTTCTTGTTTTTCAGTCAAGCCTTAACTCGACGTACTTTATTGTTAACCAAAGGAGCTGAATTGTTGAAGCAATGCTCAAATGACAGCGGCGGTGGAGCAATTTATGAGTCACTAATGAATGGTGAAAGTACTATTTCCTTAAAGGTAAAACGTTGCTCCTCAAACTTCTACGATTTGTAAAAAGAATGAACTAAGCGTACAAACAAGCCTCAATTTTAGGGAAAAGTCAACCTTAAACTAAAATAAACCAAAAGTCATAAGCACAGACAATCAGAAGAGACCTCGGACTCGACGCGTTGGCTCGAGACCATAACTCACCTCATCATAGGTTACCTCTCGTACTTGCGAGACTAAAGGAAGGTCCTTCAAAAAGACCCCCTTTTGAGTTGCTCTGTAATGGTTTGCTGAAGAAATCTAATGAGTAACTGGCGTTGTCATGAGAGTCGTGACTCGAGTCTCCGCCCCAGATACGAGGAGCTCACTGCGTGAAAGCAGTTTATTGAGAGGCAGAGCTCGCTACGCCTGCATTAATTGGGAGGTGCGGCAGCGGGCTGGTGTCCTGACGACCGGGTGACGCTGTGCTCTGTGCACTCACTTCTCCCGGTGTTTGTGCTCGTGTGTTGCGTGTGTCTGGTGTTCCTAACTCTCTCTTCAGAGAGACATCGTTCAATTAAAATCGTTCGCCTCGTTAGAAAGTGTACCCATCTCGTGCTCCGAAAAATTACGCATAAAATTGTACTAAAAATGTAAAAAACATAATGGAGTACTGAATTTCAACAAATGTTAAGTCGTAGGGCACTATTTTTTTCAACCCGCATTCCACTCCGTCCTAACCACAAATATTAGGCGCGGCAAATTGTAATAAATGTTACAAAAAAGGAGAATTCAAATTTCAAGCAACATCCTGCTTCTTTTTCTTCGACTTTGAAAGTAACTGGATCATATGAAATTTTCTACTTAAAATTTTGTTATGAGGCCATCAAACTTAAACAAGATGCCAATAATGAACCTAATTTCGTCCCAACAGATCGTACCAACGCGCATACGACGTCTCGCAGGCCCTGGAACAAAACTATCAGCAGTTTGGTGACGTCTTGAGCCCGACACTCTAATGCCGCCCGGGTGTATTAGTCGGACCCCCACTCTAGTGCCGTCCGGGTGTATTAGTCGGACCCCCACTCTAGAGCCGTCCGGGTGTACTAGTAGGACTCTCACCCTAGTGCTGTCTGGATGTACTAGTTGGACCTTCAAGTTCCGTCTGGATGTTGGGGCTGGGGCCACCCTGTAATTTCATCTGATCTTGTGAGTTAATTAATCCAATCATCCTACTTCGTACACGTAAACGAGTTCGACCCAAGCCAAGTCCTACAATTTCTGGCACTAATTGAAGTTAAACTCGTTGAATTCCATGGATCGGATTCCACTCAATATGTTCACGTTTATTCCGTACGAATTAAAAGAACAGAGATTATTCAGTTACATGCCGAGCCCGCTTACCTATTACATAGAAAGGCTCTTATGCAAATTTGTTCTCATCGAAGTTTCAAATCTCATGATGATGAACGTGGCGCTAGCAAGCTGAGCATTAAATTATCAAGCCGAGATGCTCAAGCAAACGCTGAGAATTACAATGTTTTTATTCTCTATGCAGAGTAACTCTGGTTGTAGTTTGTAAGAAGATATTTGAAGTGTTTATTTATTAGAAAAACAAATTCTTAAACAACATCTCCAACAGCAAGTGACATCATACAAATAAAAGAACGATCGTTACTCATTAATTTTAGTGAGTGAAAAGTTCATTTTCGAAAATATCACTAAAGCTTAACGAAGGATAAAATATGTAGAAACATCACAATTATTGCTCTAAGCAAACCGAAATTTTCTCGTCAGTATAGTTGATTGCAAACTTATAAAACGCTGCTCAATATAGGGTACAAAGCGAGACGTTACCTACTACAATCGTAACTAAAGTTTGTATTTCAAGTAAATTTCACTGCCCTGGAAGCTTAGGTTAAGATTTTCTTTTGAAACTCACTTTTTTCACAATTTTGCTCAGGAAAATAACAATTCCGTTGGACTATTGCTCAACTACTACACGACATTTTCTGCTGTCATTTGATGATGATTTTGAAACAATGTAAAAGTTACCAACATTTCACTTGTCTGAGTCTACTGAGCCGCTAAGGGAGGCAAAACAGCTGTATAGAGAAAAACCAGCAGCATTATTTTAAGAGACCTAAGAGGCTTAGGGCTCGTTAATTTATCCTAGCTATTCACAAAACCAGTAAAAACTTAAAATGTTCAATTACATGGATGGAGTTGGGAGTTGGGTACGCCCTGTAATTTCATTTGATCTTGTGAGTTAATACGATCATCCAGCATCGTAAACGAAGCGATCATCCATTTCCAAGTTCCAAAATTTTCTGCTATCAATTTATCTAATTAATCTGCGTATTAATTAAAACATTTATTATCGCTGTACCAAGTAAGATGCAAAATATCACGGCTCTATGAGCATCAATCACTCGATCACCAATGAAACCAATTAGAATGGAACCAGACTACTGCTATTATTTATTTCTCTGGACTGTGTTTATTTATTGCTCTTCCTGAAGTACTCGTACTAAGTCGTCACACATTCAGAAAAAAAATGACTAATTTCTCAAATTTTTGAGGTTGATTGCTGCTGATGTCGTCCAACAAATTACCTCTTTAATATACAAAAGCTTAACTCCTTCATGACTTGTTATAGTTCATATAATATTTTCATATATTGTCATTTTTGAGCCGAATAATGCGATTAAAGTGAACAATGTCGAGAAATTTTGATGCATATCTAAAAGCTGGGTCGTTCTGCCAACTACCCCGGAAAGATAAAGAGCCTTCTGGCATCGCTGTTCTCAAATCAATCTTGTATGGAGTTGACGCGCAAAAAAATTTCAGGAGATTGTATTCCTGGAAATTAACCTAGGAGAGGACATCACGCGATTATGAGAGATTATCGGGTGAATGCTTTGGTAGACGCAAATCTGAGAAATACAATTTTAAATCTACATCAGAACCAGAAACAACTCACACAACCGTTTCTCTGCACTCATGGCTATTAGAAAATGGAAAGTCTGATAACTTTTTGTGTTGTGAATTCAGTGCAACTCAAATGAATGGCTTCCAGTTTTGCTCTATGTTGCACTCTCGACTGTAGGAAGAACAATTTTCCATCCAATAAATACATGGATCAAGAAATTGATACTCTTGGTATAGGAGAAATGTAGGTTAGTGGTTAGATGAAAGTGAATTTCCAAAAATTAACCCAAAACCTCTCTACCGTAAAAAGTTAATTGTGACTGTATGGTTGGCTTTAAAAGGTGATATATTCGCTTTTGTCTCTAACGAAATCAATGACAGACGCCTCACATTGTTCAGAAATTCAGTACGTGGGCTAAATTGAAGAAGAAACTTCCCAGACTTGTGCATGGGATGGTCCGATGGTGCTGCAGCACAGCGCACAGCCACTCACTGCTAAGCATCTCTCCAAAGGTTTTGTAGTCTGAATTGAGGAATTTTACCTCACCGTCGACATTCGCGAGATATAGCTCCTTGTGATTGTCACTGGTTTGAGCAATTTAAATTTTTCATGCGCACCGGAAAATTTTCTGAGAGGGACGAGGTGCTCGAAGTATTTTAATCGTTTGCCTCATTGAAAGAATAAATTTACATCTAGATGATGGCATTCAAAAATGAAAAAACGTTGGATTAAAGTCAATCATAATCGAAGTGACTGTTTCAAAAACCAATCAGCTGTTTTTAATTTCAGACGAGTTGTTTCACTCCCTTTCATGTACGTCGTTTCATATATAAAAGCCTAATACATTAATTAAAATTCTGAAGAAAATTAAAAACGGTTAACAACACCAGATTTGGATGCATGTAGATGAGTGGTACCATTAATTTTCTCTATTAGTTTTACAGAGATTCTAGAAATATTCGTATTACTATCAAAATTACACTAACTTTTATATTATATTTAATAGAATACAGCGACTTCTAATGAAGTGGGGAATAATAAATATTTGGGTAATAGTTTGAGCTTTAGCAAATTGTATTTCTAAGCAGGAGGTTAATGCTTTTGATACATGGTCAGTGGAGCGGCCTGCATTGAAGTTTGCTACCTTTTTGTGCTCCACATCGATGCATCTGAAATATAATAATATGCAGAAGTACTGTAAAGACCAATGGTATGAACTATACCATGTAATTTTCTCACTTTAATTTTTTGAGGGAATCCAAACATTTTCGTCCAAACTCAAAGTATGTTTTCGTTGTTTCTATAGGAATTTATTTATTTATCTATCTATTTATAGACCAAATTATTTATTTATCTGTCTATGTATAGACCAAATTATTTATAAGCATATGCAGCTCTTTATTCCGAGTACGGACTCTCATCATTATGGCCTATCTTCAAACGGACAAGTAAATCAAGCAGCCACACTGGCGACTTGGCCAATCCCATCCTGCTGTGCAGGGCAGAAAGGAAGATCATTATTACAGGACTGAGCGTAACATTTTTACATAGATGAGTTTTCACGCTGTATTACATTATCTACGAGAAGGTTTAAAAATTACTCTCACGGGAAGTACTGAGTCGTGAATGCATTTGTGTTGCTTCACACAATGAAAAGAAAGGACTGAATTATTCAGCATGCTTCTGCCTCACGCTAAAATGGCCGATACGGTGGATTAGTATAGGTGTCTAAATTAACTGATTCTTGCGCAGAGGCTGCATTGACTCAGTTGGTGTAACAGTAAATTAACCGAGTCTTGCGCAGAGGCTGCAGTGTCTCAGTTGGTGTAACAGTATAGTCTCAAGTATTTCGGCTCTTTACAACGCATGGCTTAAATGAATATGTGAATTAAACAGGCAGAGCCAAGCAGTAACAGATTATTCTCAGATTTTGCATAACTTGGTCAAGGTTCTGATGTGTAATAAATATAGTTCTACATATCTTTTATGAAAAATGTCTCGGAATTTTTGATGAATGAGATTAGGTAGGTATCATAATTCGGGCGCATAGGTTGTATGTTAAGTTGGATCCTCTCAAAGTAATACTAACAGCTCTCAAAAGTAATGTAATATCTAGAATACGTTCAGGCAGCTAATAGCTCATACTCGTGAAGAACATTTCAAGTTAATTATTCTAATTTTGTGTGTTAATTTTATGTTATACCTAATGGAACTTGATTGATTGCTGTAAAGATACTTGTATAGATTTGTACTCAATTAAATAATTTATTACACTTATTTATTCTTCACCGTTTTTAACAGGAAGTTTTCCCTTACGATCATCGGAGGAACTTATAAATCGAAGATAAAATTTAGCTCTTTCTTTTGATACATACATGACTCAAAATGATAGATATGATCAAGCATTTACATACTTTAAATTATCTAAAATAATTATGTAATAAAAGTACTCAATCAACAAGAACTTTTCACATTCTTTTACCCCCTAGTTTTGCTAATTCTATTCTTTATAAAGACATCTTCTAGCACATGCCAACCAATATTGGGGTCCTACATAGATGAATAATAATGAAGCCTATTCCTTAACGACAACTTTGCATGTTTAGCAAACTATTTGAGATCATTCGACCAACACCCTTCCATCGAACGCTGTGATTCCTTGGAGGGTCTTCCTCAGCGCCGCCACGTAGCGCCAACTCTCCCCACTGCTCGACACCGACTTACGCTGTGGGAGACATGCGTGATCGAGGATCCAGCTTTCAAAAGCTCAAAAAGAGAATTATGACGACGGTATCAACGTGAAAACAAGAGGGTTTTAAAGGTCTTTAATTTATTGATGAAATAATGTTCCCGTTCAGGAAGATGTAATACTTCACAATAGGTACCTGGACACAAGCGACTGTCAATCCAGAAACGACTTCACATAACATCTTTCGCTCGCACAAACTTTTCATTATTACACTGTATCCAATTCAAAATTCACATTGCATGTATGTACCTTCACGCACAAAGATGGAAGCTAAAATTTGTCATGAAAGTTCTACTAGCCCCTGACTTCCTGTCAAAGAGTTTGATGAGTCTAGAATTTGTCATGCCTTCTCTGAATTCCCGCTATTGTCGCAGTTTATCTCTTCTCTCTCAGCATGTCACACTTTTCTGAAATCTTTTATTTTTGTAGCACATGAACCGCATTCCTTTTCCTTAAGTTGTTAACGGACTTCAAGAATACAAGTACTCATATGTAAGTGTGCATTCCATTCTTCAAGAGGCGCTAAGTAATTCAACATTTCTGTGAATAAATGATACATATGTCAGCCGAAGAATCAGCCATTAGATACCAAGACGAGAGGAACATCCTACTTGTACATAGAGCGTGGCGTCTTGACTCTCTTCATAGATCCTGACGTCGATTTGTACAAGATGAAATTTTTTTATGGATGCGGTCATAAATCGAAGTAAGAATGGGTTTGAAATAAGATAATGACAGAGAATAAATAGTTTATTTTCGTAAAGAATAAGTAAAAAAGTACAAAAAATTACTATCAAGTACGAGTCCATCCACACGAAAACAAGAAAGAAATTGTAAGACGAAGTACAGTTTTTCAGTTCAAATACAGTACTAAGTACTACATGATAAATTATTCAGTCTAATTTTATTAAGTATTAATAACATCGCTACCTGACCTCGCAATATATCCATAATTCAGTCAAAATGAGCCGGACATTTTAAGCAAAAAAATATTATCCAAAAATCTTTCAAACGGACATAGTTTACATTGCAATAAGTCTCCATTTTTAAATAAAAACGGAGCTATTGCTGTCATTCTTGTTGACAAGCCTCTGAAGTCTTTTTTTCATTTTCCTTTATTCCCAAAAGCGAGCCTAGCTAGCGTATGACAGCGCCCAGTCTTCAGCGAGTTACAAGCGTAGGAAATGGTTAGTGTATAAGTTTCATAGCGGTTACGAACATTGTCATTTGTTTCAAGATTTTGAAGAAAATTAGCTTCACATTAATTTTCTTAGAAAAATAATTAATCATTTAAAAGCGCGAGTTGAAGCGTGAAAAAAGTACTGTACAAAATAAAAATATTTTTTCAAAACTGTACATGTTAAGAGTCTGCCCAAAACCCAAGTTACTTTCTAAGTACAATGACGTGAAATGCATTCGTTTGCATTCAAAATTGAAGATTTTCTTCATTATGAAGCGGCGCACTGTTAGTTGAGTTAATGCACGGCGAAAAAGAAAAACTGAGCAGGATTTTGAGTGAAATAATCGGAGTACTTCCCGTGGACTTCTGCCGTCGCTCTCTTTTCGTACGTCACTTCGGCTGGGAATAACTCGAAGCTTAGTTAATTAACAGTTGAGAAATTCTGAACCGTGACAAGCAGGCTAGTAAAACGAGGATTGAATGTTAGTTTAGGATAACTGATGCTGTAGAGTTTGTTTCTATTTTGCTAATGGAGTAACTCCTCGTTTAGGTTCAATATACAGGTCCATTCGCAGAAATTTATCCGTAGGTCTGCTTTCTATCGATAAAATATTCTCTTGAATAGATATTATGGTATCATTCCATTTTATGACATGAACTATTTAGTGAGACACAATTAGCGCCGCTTAAATGTGAAAACTTTCGGAAACAGAGTAGAGGGGTATCTTATTTTGAAATTAATTAAATTTAGATAACTTTGAACAGATATTATATTAAAGAACAGAGCCAAATTTTCAGCTTCGTTGTAGCTAAACTAACTACAAAAAATATAACCATTGAAATAGTCAACTAAATACACATACAAGAGCCCGAAAGGATATATGAAAATGCGAAGGAAAACGAAGGTATTAATGAGTTGAAATAATTAATTACGACTATTCAACGTCTGACATCATAGAGCCATGTGTCGCTTCATGTGAAGACTGAGATGGTCCGAGCGACTGAATGCTTGTGGGTCCTCATGTGGGCCTTCAGGTGCGACGACTTGGCGTAAGTCTTGGCACATCCGGAGTGTGAGCACGTGTGCACAACGCTTCTTCGACGAGTCCACCTCCTACGCCTTCGAGCCTTCAGCGGCGTAGCCAAGTTGCTGCCTGAAGTCGGATTGGGCAATCCAGTTCGAGAATGTAGCATCGGGGGTGTTGGATACGGCGGTGGAATGGGAGAAAAATGTCCTCCATTTTGAATGTAAACAGAACGGGCGTAAATGTTATAGTGTTGGTCCCCTTGATAGTTTACTTGGGTTGAGGCTGACGAGCCCGGTTCATAAGCATTCCCAAATGAGTTGTTTGGAAATCCCCATCCGCATGAATCTGAATTACTTGAAGACGATGATGGGTACGGGACTCCTGAAAATGGAGATCCAACCGGTGGAGTTGGCAATGCCGGTGATGACTGAGGGTGGTGGCCAGCTTGCTGAGGATTATATGAATGGTACTGCAGAGATTGATAAGGCTGTGATTGATTATGAAATTCGTATCTTTCCGGCATAAGTTGCTGATGATGTTGTGCAGTTGAAGCACCGCCAGTATGTGAATAAAGAGGAGGAGGAGGGGTTGCCAATGGATATGCCGGTGGAGTAACTCCAATTTCTTCTTTAATTTTAACTTGTTGACAATGTATCTCTTTTACTTGCTGACTAACTTCAATGCCAACTTTTACGTTTGTGCCCATGTTAGCAACAACATTACTTGACATAGAACTTCTGGTGTATTCTTGAAATTGATTAAAATTTGCATTAACTTCTATGGGATGGCTAATAGTATGAGAATCACTTCTCTCAGACTTACACTCTAGGAAAGACCCTTGGTTGAGAAAAATTCCATCTTTTCCAGTTCTGGGGGGTTCAACGTTACCTTTATCAGTCCGAAAAGCAGGGGGCGTTACGATACTGTCTGCAAGGTTAGGGGGAAGCCAACCATGCTGGTCCGAAGCTTTTGAGACTTTCGGAGCATCGTTTTGCCAAGGCTTTGTTGTTTCCCCGGAGTACGTTTCAACGTTTGACCTCTTCTGAATAGACAGGACCATTTGATCGTAATAGAAGTTGCCCCTAGCATTACTTGCGGCGGTTTTCAATTGTAGATCTGAGCCGGGTGTTATGGATGCATCATGGGCTTTTTCAGAAATCCGCTGCAACTTTGAATCTAACGGGCTATGCAAATTTCTTGGAAAATTTTGAGAAGAAATCATTGTAGTAGGAACTGAATGATAACTACCGGTAAAGTGAGTCTGACTTAGTGGTTGTTCAGCGAGGGTATTATTATACGGAGGAGGCTCTGCCAAGTGGGCTATGCTCGATTTATCATCAGGGTTCACCGGTGAGAAATGCTGAAAGTGTGGATTACTGAAATTGTAAGGGGATGTGTACAGACTTGAGCAAAACTGTGGACCTGTGGAGCACGTGGATGGTACAACCATCGAATTTGCGCTTGAAGCGAGGAAGTGAGCGTGGTTAGGCTGACCGTCGGTGGACTGTTGGACTAACTGCGACGCTTGAGGATCCCATGGCGGCTCGAATGACGACTCCAGGACCGGGGAAGGCTGGGGTCGCATGGGCTCCATCCATGGCTGCAGGAACAAAGGAAAATAAGAGGTAAGTGTTTGCAATTTTATAGCACATTGGCATAGTCAGTTGCATCTTCATAGCATGCAGAGCTCTTTTTTTCAAGATTAATTGCAGTTACGAAGATTTTCTCAACCATATTTTTTTGTTGGTGTCAGCAAATGAAACAGTTGTTTCACCATTCCTCAAAAAAGATACTCAAATGGAAGGTAATAAGATCCAGATCGCGAATATAACGACTTAGGAATGTGGCCTTTCGTAATTAACAAATAAACTAAAGTGTAAGAACTAGAACGCTAGTGAAATGTAGTATTTCTGGAAATAATTAAATTTATGCACACTGGTTTATGTGACAAGAGCACAAGCATAAATTCGCTCCGCCTGTAAGCGAATTCATTGGTTCTAAATTCGAATATGATGCAACTTTTAAACTATATGATTGACCTTTCAAATTTTAAAATTATGTTGGTTTAAACAGCGATAAGTCCACAAAGAACTTCATTGAAGCCATGTATGGAAAATGTCTTGAATTAATACGAAAAAGCTGAGGCCTTTGCAGTGCATCGGTGAATTATGATTTATCCCGTTTTTTCGTTAGATTTTCGGAATCATGAATTATCTAATTACATGTTCACGCTTGTTTTTTACCTACGTTCACCGTAAGTAATAAGCTCAAGTCAAGGCTAAAAAGCAATCGTCGATTCAAGCTTTCAATCTGACAATCCCAAGTTCGAGCATGTAAGAGTAAGGATACGAGGAATCGTGGACGTCAAAGCTCTGTGTGTGCACAGCGAATGCGTCGTGCTCAAGGTTCGTTATTTTGCCCTACAAAATTAGTCGAAGAACAGGTATCGAAAAACACGATGAAGCGTATTCTCTCTGTCGTTTCTTGCTATCAAAACAAATTCCCGGAGCCTTTTATAGAGCGGCTTCAGCACGCGCCTCCAACACCCATGAAGAGCCGCAGGAATAACATGGAGTCGACCGCCTGGATCGGTCGTTCTTACCTGCACTAAAAACAATCCCTTTGATTTTAAACGAGCAGTTCTGTTAGCAAATTTTTCGAGGGTTAAATAGAATTAGAATACTATACGGTGCCAAATGAGCACTACGCTATCGTCGAATCGTCTTGTTTTAGTTCAACCATAAAATTAATACATACTAAATTGAGCTGTCTCTGCTAAGGTTACCATTGCTGCAATGAAAGTATTCAATTATTTTAAATTAAAATATGCGATATCCAGAAAAGTATGACTGCTACAAATTGAATAGATAGCTCGATAGGTTTGTAACCTCATATGTTTTAAAAATGATACCAATTATGTTATGCTGTTTGATTTTACGTTATATTTATATATTAAACTACTTTACAGAATGAGAATGTACAGGTTTGATTTTAATAAGGCTAACGACTGGTGACGTGTGTTGAATAACTTGATTTAATGACTTAATTTAGATTGAAATAAAATATCATTTAGCTTTGAATGCACTTCTTGTACAAGTGTGGTTGGGAGCTTCGCAATAATGACTCGTGGTTTTCAGTCAGTGTATTATTAGACACTCGTAATAATTCAAGCTCAATTAAAGATGGACTGAAGAGGGAATTGGAATTTACTACCCTTCACTTGTATGTATAGGGTTCTCAGATTGAATAATAAAAATATCCAGAAAAAAGGCCCAACGCCGAACGTCTAAGAAATTTAATTATGTCCTCCGTTTACTTTACATGATAAATTTAGGATATTTAACTAACTGCCAAAAACGTTTCCTTATACGTTGACTGGACTTATGTACATTCATATTCAATGCGTCAAAGAATTTAAATTAGTAATTTTTTATACCGTTTGAGCTCACTTACGTACATCTTCTACGTAACTAGTGAACACATGCCATCGGTAAAATAATTTTTCATCGATTAATATATTTAAGTGGACGTTGTGATTCCTTATCTTAATGTAAACGAAAATGCTAAAACCAACAAGAGGCAGTAGGAGAAGATGCCACGAAGGTCAGGAAGTTAACCTGTTCTAGCGAAATAAAAAATCAATAAACTCCAAAGCACATCTCCCCAGGTTTTTTGTTACTCTAAAAGGTGAGTCTTTACAGCAACAACTCTGAAGGTTAAATTCGATTTAAAAATTAACGTAATAATCTGCACATTGAGCATCATTACCAAAAATATTGTAAGCGAACACTTCTAATTTAGGCCCATAATCACCTTCACATTTGCGACAAATCTTAAACGCGATCAAATTACTTATGTCGAGCGCATGAAAGGTAGCAATAGTAGTAATACTAGAAGTAGTAGCAGTAGTAATAGTAATAGTAGTAGTAGTAGTAGTAGAGATAGCAGCACTTTAGTAATTCAGACTATCTCGCAACGAAAGAGAAAGAACCATTTAGTATGGACTTAGGAGAACGGGGAATCTATGCAAAAGGATTGTTTCCACGCAAGATCCCCTGCGCATAGAAGGAAGACGAAGAAAAGATAAAGATCATCAGTAGAAAAAGCATGAAAATTGAATAAACGAAATGGGCACGAAAGATGAAAATCCCGAAGGCCTAGCTAAGGCTGAGGTAACCTACAGTATTACTCTACGCCAGTCGGTGTAATTCAGTTCATGCCATGTACTAAAAGACCAAGAATTAAATTTGTCAGTGAGATCTTCATTTTGGGATTCGAATGTTGATCACGGTGTAATATTGATTTCCTTTTCCAAAATTCAAGTTATAATTTGATATAATTCCTACCAATTTTGAAGCAGCCTGAAATTTGTTGATTTTTGAGTCATTTTATCATACGAAAGAGAACAGCGGAAGCTGAAAAGAGTGTAATAACTGCGTTCGATTTTAACTCAAACACATTTGTCAAACAATTGTAGAGTCTACGCATAGACCTTAATTTTTTACTAGGGTTTAACCATTCTTGAAATCCTTAACTTTTGTGTCTGTTAATTTATTATATGCATAAGCTTAGAGTAGATGATTAAGAGATTTAATAGCAGTAGTAGTAGTAGTAGCAGTAAAGGTATATGGCGAGAGTAGTTTTAGTAATCGTGGTGGTGAGGGAAGACAGGTGAGAGTAGCGATGTGAGTTTTTTGACTCTTCTTACTTTACTTGAACTGTGGGCCTGTGCGTGATGAGTGTCTGACGGCATAAAACTTTAGCATAAGCCCAAAGATAGGCCAATTAGCTTGTGCTTCTGCCACTTTTAATTGTATAATTATGTAGTAGGTTAATGAAATGTCAATAAGTGATTGATAGTTTTTCTGGAGTCTGAGTCACGACCTTGCATGACTCAGCTTGAAGCCTACCAAACTTCAAGCGAGATCTTGATCTCCTAGATGAGCTTTTCAAATTAGTAAAGTTCGAATCAAGAACTTGGATCACAGACTCTGAGGTCCAGATATTCTAAACTAGAACATTTTTTTATTACATGCAAAACCATTTTACTACACACGCACGTCTTCAAAACCGCTCTTAAATTTTTTTTAGCGGTATTCTAATATACTCCGAAAATTCCGCACTAAAATTCATAAATTTGAAACTGTGTGTTCAACAACCGATCTAATTTTAGTACGTTGTCAGGCATCTCTCTTTAGTTCCATACATGGACACTAAGATGTACGAATTCTTGATGGGATACATGGATGTTAAAGAAGAACGGTATACGTTAGGAATTATCTCGTTACCGAGTAGCTGCAGAATATCAATGTTCTTGAGTTATGAAACACCCTCTACAAATAATGACAACTACGGGATGGCGTCAGAAGTCGAGCTAACGAAGCCCACGAGAATTCCGATATCATCAGTTGCCGAGCACAAACGATGCGTCGACGCAAGCGGGATCTGCTCATATAGCGAAACTTTATAGTATGGCTCTTTTTCTTTCTACCCTTTAATTCAATTTACATTCCTGAATGGTTACTTTTCTCTACTAAATTTTAAGATAATTAGTGGTGACTGTTCTGAAGTTCTACCAAACTACGTTATCCACCAAACCGTAGTTTACAAATAGTTTTTAGGCTATTTCAAACGTCATTCAGGTGAAATAAGAATAGTTTGAAATAGTTTTCAAAAAGAACACTCGAGGAAATGTTTCCTGTGATAATCATTACGACCTCATTCTTGAAGACTTGCTAGGCTACCGAACATGAAAAAATTCTCAAGTCATTCAAAAAGACACAAAATTAGATTTTCATTCCGCCAACTTCCAATGGAATTGGGTTTAAAAATGAATTTTCCAAAGAATACTGAAGCATTTCTACAACATGTTTCAGTTGTTTATTACCAGTGAAGTAGAGAAAAAAATACCTGAATTAGAAACAGGTATCAGTTTCGAATGTAGAAGTTCCATTGAAGAAATACGAGTGTATACAATAACATTCCTCAAAAATAACATTACGAAAATGGGATAACATTCAAACTGCATGGATTGTATCATACTATGCAGATCAAATGCATTCTCGCACATAAAGGATCCTTTCCAGGTATAGAATTAAGTACAAGGAAAAATCACGAAAATGGGGAAAAAATCTATTGGGGATTTTTTCCCCATTTTCGTGATTTTTCCTATCTCTTAATTTTATACCTGGAAAGGATCCTAAGAATGCATTTGATCTGCATAGTATGATAGAATCTATTCAGTTTGAATGTTCGTATATCTCAAATTGTTAAATGAGTCATTTTACATTTGTGAAGCGAGTCGCGGCTGCCTGGCGCATTGGAGCGCTCGCAGTTCACAGAACAAGGCCCCATTTCGACAGGTGAATACCGGCCTCTGATTGGCTAGAGTTCGGTCGGACATTCTTGGCTGGGAGGGCACGTGAATTGATATTTTTCTACCAGTTTTCCGTGGGGCGACCCTTGTTTGTGAACGATTTCAAAGGCGAGAGGAAAGACTTGTTTGAATGAGACTTAATCATTAACCCTGGAATGATAACCTGGTTTCTCATACCCCGTAGTTAGCCTTCTATTTTTTTCAGGATTTAAGACTAAAAGTCTCTCTTCCACGTAACCTTAAATTAGGGTTACCGTTAAACACAGGCACTCCTACACTACTTTGACTCATTGTGAAAAAACGTAACACCTCTTCTCTACCAGCACACTCGGCACTGCAGTCATTCTCTCGATATCCTTCCCTGTCCTGTAACCTTGCTATCGTACTCAATTCTATCTCAATTCAAACTCCACGCTTCAAGCTCGTCAGGTACCACAACACTCACCGCTGTCGCTGTTACTTGTTGTTCTCATACAAGAGGCGCGTGCACCTGAACGTTTGTAACGCGGCTGTCTTGTCACGCACCACTCCTGTCACGCACCACTCCTGTCACGCACCACTCCTGTCACATACCACTCCTGTCACGCACTACACTCGTAACGCACCTCTCCTGTCACGCACCACTCCTGTC